>JABUQX010019712.1:0-45383 GCA_015478945.1 Trachelipus rathkii
TTCACGCGAGGATTAAAAATGAAACTGGACTTATCATAGATATTTATTAAATAAAACACTTTAATTGAAGGATCTTAGGGATGTGAAATTAAAGTGGACCGCGGAATTTGCCCCGCCCCCCCAAAAAATCGTGGGTCATTTCGTCCATCTTACTTATCGGTTTCTAACATTAATCCGTATATATATATACTATAATACAATTATACTAATTTTACTTCTAAAAATGAATAAGTTAGTACATATAAAAAAAATTTGTCGAGAAAAAAAAACAAAAAAAACTCCATAAACCTTAGCATTTTGAGTACCCCTGATTTTTGGACCCCGAGATGAAATTGTAGCTCCAAAACTAGGAAATCATTTTCGTGATTCAGCGGGAAAACAGTTAATCGTTTTATCACGAGAGTTGAGTATCTAATATATATAATAACTTTTAAGTACATATATATAATATATTTTTGTATTTCTAACACGCAGGTATCTAAGTAGCATACTCCTCAAAGCAACCTATAATTGATCCTGGAGATCTTATTAATAGATTTATGTTATCAAATTTATCTATATTATATATTGATCACGGTTTATTAATTATTATTATGATTATAACTAAGATTGAGTGTTATTAATATTTATTTGTTTATATTATTTATAATTGTTAAATTTATTATATTATATTTAATTATAATAAAATTATAACTCTCAGTTTACTTTATATTAAATAATAAAATAAAATAATAAATAATTACCAAGAACTTTCATATATCAGCTATATTATGTATTGATAATTATAAATATTTATCATTATCAATTATTTTATATAAATGTTATTAGTACTTATTAGGACTCGAACTTGAGATTTCTATTGAAGTTTAATTGAACTTTCTACTCTAAATTACTCATACATATACTCATTATGGATAAAAGTCGGACATATTACTCTTCATTATGAAATTATTAGGCTGCGGTCATGATGGAGATGTTGAAAATGTAGATCCTCGTTTAACAGATCCGGAATATTTTGAATACTCATGTAGTGACCAGAGCATATCATTTATTCATTATCAGTAACAATTATCCAGTAATATTATTCATTACATTATAAATTTTAAATAATGATTGCGTAATGTATTGTATATATATATCAATATTATTATTAATTGAGAATAATATAAATCTTATAAATTGTATATTAAATATGCTTAATGTCAATGTATCAATTATTGTAAATATAAATCTATTCCTCATAGTAATTTTTAAGCAACTATATTTGTAATATATTTAATTAAATGTTTATAGTTTAATTACAGCTACTTAGATGAACTCAAGGGTAAACTGCACCAACAATTTTTATTATTTATTATTATTATTATATTTATTATTATTATTATTATATTTTTATTATTTATTATTACCATTAAATATTTTTTATTTTATTAAACATAAGCCTATGGAAAAATTTTTAACTTTGTAATACTCTATTAAACTTTTTTTATTCTATAATAAATATAAAAATCTATTTTTTGTTGTATTTTTTATGCTTCACTATTATATTTTTTTATTAAGAGTTATGCGTTAGTGGGCACCGCTTGGTGAATATGTGGACCATAACTTTTGGACTGTTTCTAGTCTCTAATTTTCCATCACTGACATATTTTATTTTTCATTATAATGTATATGAGAGTTCCTGATAAAGACTTGCTTCCATTTAATTTATTATTGAAGATACCATACCAGTAGTTTTCATTAAAGTTTAAAATAAAAGCTCATTTAGACCTACCTTGTTAATGGGGTGAATTGGGCCTACGCTATATTCGTGTAGGTGATTAGGCCCCGCCCACAGCGCAGCCCTTATTACGTATGTAAATAGAAATTTACATTTTAATTTTATACTGTAATTTTTAAAGTTCATAATGTTCATTCGTTTCAATTATTGAATATAAAATGTTTTAAAATTTCTTTCTTAACATTTTTCACACCTTTAATATAAGCGTAAAAATGTGGTGGCCCAATTCACCCCTCTCGTGGGACAAATTTTGAAACTTTTTTGGAATTCATATTTTGGCATAATTTAAATGTTGGTTTCATTTGTATTTTTAATTCTTTACTTAATATATTCTTAGCAATACTGCTGGTCTTATTATATAAAATTAGCTAAACCATAATCAAAATTTTAATAATACATAAAATAAGAATAACATCATTGGGTGGCGCCCTTCACGCCCCTCATCTCTCCCCCCGATTCAACATCCATCAATTTTTATTGGGGGGGGGGTGAATTGGGCCAACAGTTAGGCCCAGTGAGTTTGCCACTAATACTGTGTTTGGTATAGGCAGGAAAAAAATTCTTACATTTGGCACCAGTTTAAAGCTACATACTCAAAACGCACTGTATACACTGAAAAAATAATTAAAATCTGTCCACAACTTTTCATTTTATAACAAAGTTATAAAAAACTCATTTTTCAAAAGCAAAATTCTATTTAAGGACATTTTATACCAATATAGTATAATTTTTAAAAATATAAAAACTCTCTAGAATTAAAAATGAAAGTTAAAAAAACTTGCAAGTACTACTGGAATGGCATATTAATCGGAAAAACGGTATATATATTTTTTTATATTTACCAGTTAAAATCGAACTTTAAATGTTATGGTAGCCCTGGTCACCCACCCAACGCTATATCCTATGATTTTAATAAAAAAAAAAATTTCTTTTTATAAGAAAATCCTATGGGAGTTTTAATAACTTTGAGGCTGTAACTCTTTTTCCTAAAGAGACCACCAGATTTGTTTTTTCTTCTTAATCATTATTTTTTTTTTTAGTATTCCTATGATCTTTTTATAACAGAAGAGGTTCGGGGAGGGTGAAGCTCTCTTGCGCTACTATTTACTGGATCAACTGACCACTCATGTACCCTGGAATTGTATCTTTAAGTGAAGCGATTATATCATTGTATGCTTATAAAGCCATACATTCGCTATGAGTGGTCGATAAGAGAATTGCACTGTAGACAAACGAATTTAGGAACCCTCACGTAAAGTTTGTACCTCTCACACTTTTATGCTATTTTTAATTTCATCTAAAGCTGAAACATATGAATCACGGCTTGACCTTACAATTCTTCCCGATATATGGCAAGAAGATGAGGGAGGATAGAATCTTGAGCCATCTCATGAATATAAGGACCAAATTAACGACCTTTTGGTGAATGAACTATTAAGTTTATTTATGTTAATATTGCTTGTGAAGTCTTATCTCTAAAGGTTTATCACAAATTGGATATTGAGTAGGATATTTCACTCAATATCCCACCCCTAAGCCTAACATGCAGGGTGAATCAGATTTCTTTAAGATCATAATATTGCTATTACTTAGGAACATGGGTAATTGCAAAGCAGAAACTGTGTCATCAATAATTTTTAATTATAAAATTCACCAGATGAGATGAACTTAAGAACAAATATCGAGCCGAATAAACATCAAAATGTCTGACAGTCTTTAGGAAAAAAGTTAGCCTATCAAATCTCAACAAGTTTTAAAAAAAATTACATCCCATAGCTTTTCCTTTACTACTGGCCAACTGTTTATATTTTTAATTTCTCAGAGGCCAGATCATCTCACCAGTGAAGGGCATATGCTATCCACAAACCCAGACATTCACGAAAATAAAAGACCTAACAGAGTAAACAACATGAGGGCCTTATTCGAGTACTATCCCAGGCGAAGCCAACCAAGAACGCAACAGGATGCCTGACAAAGAGGGACCGATATTACGAGTGTATCTATTATATTATATTTTTTCATCAATAAGTATCGAAAAAATATCGGATGATAATTTTTTATAAAAGTTTCGATATATCGTAATATCCTCGATATTTTTTTTCCAGCTACGAATCAACTGATAAAATCGGTATAAAAACATCTGTAAAACGATGAAGATATTTTTTATTTACTTCCTCATTATGACGACTGATTCCGGTTTTTCATAATAATAAACATTTAAGGAAATGTGTGTATTTTTCAGGCGCGCTTGGATGATGGAGACATTTGTCTGATCTGAGAGGGAGGCAGGACATAGGCAGAGGAGGGAAGGACGGTCAGGAGAGAGCATTAAAAGAGAATATTATGTTAATGGGCTAGTAGGCAGAAGAAATTTTCCATATAAATATACCTATTGAGTTTTTCTACTTTTCAAATATATCGATATTTATAAAAAAATAATGAACGATAACTCTTTCATTCAAGACTATACTAGTTTTGAAGTGAAGCGCAAATCTTTACATTGAATTTTAATTTAATTTGAATTCGAGAGAATAGATTCTTAAGTGTAAAATCAATCCGTAAATTGTTCGAACGAGATGAGATTCGAAGCTAGTACACCTTTATATTGCATTACTGTAAAACATCTCCTGAGAGCTTAATTTCTGTAGGTGATACCATGATCTAGTGGGAGTTTACCTTTAAAAAAAAACAATTAAGATGTAGCTACGTATATTGAATATATTAGAATCATGGTTTAATATATAGTATAATATTATATAGCAAAATTTTGAAATCGATATATAAGTTTAAGTAACCTTTTAATAAATAGATATTATTTCATATTGAGAAATATTGGATATGAAATTATAGAAATCGGGTTTTGTAAGTCATTGTTATATATTACTATATATTATACTTAATATAATTCTAGACAAACCCCTCTTTAGATTAGAAATATCATCACACTCTCACAATAACTTCGTTTGTTTTTTCTCTGATAAAAATAATAGAAAACGAATATATAACAATTAGAAAACTGAGAAGGAGAATGTTATACTAGTATAATTGAAGGACTATATATTCTCTGATGCTTAAACATGTATGCTACAATCATTATAGATATAAAAATACAAAATTTTAGGTCTTTCCACTTTGCATATTTATACCCAACAAAAATAATTTCAATTTACTCTGACAAGCGAATAAATATTAGGAGAACCACCAAATTGAATGACACCAAACTAAAAATACACAAACAACATAAGATCACACGCACACATACAAAACACCCCCATACACCAGTTATATATTGTATAATATATTGTATATAAACAAATTATGTTTATATATATATTTTCAATTAATTAAAAAAGGAAAGGGAACTCTTCGTGCTCGAATGGCATAACGGAGATTGTGTGAGCTCGCTCGCAATCTTAGAGTATAGAAGATCAGCAGACTAGAGTTTATTATCAAAATGATTTTGTACTTTATGCCACTATCTTCACTTAGTTTCACAAATTCCTATCTCAATGTAACTCCATAAATTCACGGAGAGGACAGAGACACTACCTTAAATATATATTAAAATATACTACTACATACATTTATACTTTTAACACTCTTCAAAGAATAATTATCAATTTCAGCAACACTACACAACAACAGACAACAACCAAAAATAACCTACAACCCTACCTAACAACACGACAATCATGCATACAAGATGCAGCTCAAATAACGAAAATCACTAAGTACAACCCATTATATATAATCATAATACCTAGCTCAATTATAAACTAACGATTTATTTAGATTTATCATACTATATAAATATCATTAAACCAAATATGTTTCGTAGATATGTTTAGTCATTTACTCTCAAAATGGTTCAAGTTTTAATTTCCAAATTTCTCTTTTTTTCCCTTTTTTAAAATCTTAAAAACTTCAAAATACATTTTTCGAAATGAACTTTAATGTTAAAATAAAAATAAAAAAATAAAATAAAAAATTAATTGGAAATAGAAATATGCAAATTTATTTCTCCCAAGAATAATTTTCAGCATTTTTCTTCTTTCGTTGTTTAAAAAAATCACATTTGTATCTAATGAAATCTGATTTATTATTATTATTATTATTATTATTATTATTATTATTATTATTATTATTATTATTATTATTATTATTATTATTATTATTATTATTATTATTATTATTATTATTATTATTATTATTATTATTATTTTTATTATTATTATTATTTTTATTATTATTATTAAAATTAATAATATAATTAATTATTAATATTATTAATACCGGTATAGATTTTATTGCCATATATATATATTCAAATTTGTTATTGTAAAAAATTGTTCGGCCTTTTTGCATGTTTGTTTGTATTTATGTATGTTCTTAAGCATGTTCATGCCAGTTTGTAAGCTATTAATATATTACTATCTATCAAAGTAAAACTAAGCTCTAATTCATATTTTAATGACATAAAAAATAAACGACCGCGATTAATATATTATTATCTATCAAAGTAATAGTGAAGTGCAAAATCATATTTTATCCGTTCTTTTTTATATACTTATAAACATTTTTTTATATATATAGTGCTCGTATCCGAGTGCGCCATATTTTTCATATATTTCATCCATTTGTGGACAATTTTTTTTATTCATTTTTACGAGATACTTCTTTCTATATATCGCTTGAATTATGGCCTTTTTAATGTGAGCTTTAATATCGCATAAAACAAAAACATTAAAAGGAATAATATTGATCTGGATCAATAGTGAAGGAAATATACTCTGTTTGTTTTTTTGGTTACCCAAAATAAGTGATGAAATAATACAAAAATAAAGATTAAGGTTGAAAGGTCAAAGGGTCAATATTTGTAAAAAAAAAAAAAAAAAAAAAAATGATTAGAGCTTCTCTAACGAATCCAACAAAACTTAACTTAACGTAACGTAACGTAACGTAACGTAACGTAACGTAACGTAACGTAACGTAACGTAACGTAACGTAACGTAACGTAACGTAACGTAACGTAACGTAACGTAACGTAACGTAACGTAACGTAACGTAACGTAACGTAACGTAACCTAACCTAACCTAACCTAACCTAACCTAACCTAACCTAACCTAACCTAACCTAACAACCTAACTTAACCTAGCCTATCTAAACGCAAGCGGCGGGCTGCACAGGAAATTTTTTTGATGTTTTCCAACCATTTGACCTGTTGACCATTTCAGCTAATTCCCGTATGATGAATTAAACCTTAGTTTGGCATAAATAGGTAGGTTGAGATCGTAGTCAAAGCGAGTTGCAAAAAGCAGAGCCTAAATTCGTTGGCAAAAAGCGTAGCTAAGGCCGTAGCCTGAGAGCAGACATTAAATCTAATACATAGAGAAAATGAAACTTAGCATACACTATTTGCATTACTGCTGACCCATGCTATGTCATTCGATGTGAAAAGTACAAACGATCACATTTTTAAACTACAATTTTAAAACTTATGAAGTCAGGATAACTTTTAACAATGGCATTACATCACGACAAATCGCTCATCTCCTAAAGACGTCTATAACTCGTTATGACTCCCAAGAATACCCGTTGATTAAAAAACAAGGCCATTGACCGGGGATTCATTTTAAATGCATAAATTGTGCTTTTATTTCATAAAACTTCATGTGATGAAACAACTTCACTAAATAAATTAAAATTTAATAAGTTATCCACCAATCAATTAATCCACCATCTGTCATTCATATGCATATTAATATGCTGTAATACAAAATAAATTCTAATTTCTTTAAATTTTTATTTTATTTTATTTTAAAAAGATTGCATTTTAAATTTTATAAAAAATTTTTTTTTTTAATTTTCAAATTATTTATAAAATTTAATTAAATTAAATTTAATTTAAAATAATTATTTATTTTTTATTATTTATTATTAATTATTTAAAAATCAAGTTTATTAAATCTAATTAATTTTTTAATTTTATTATAAAAAAAAATAATTTTTTAATTTATTAAATTAATTTATTTATTTATTTTATTAAAAAATTATTAAATTTAGAAATATAAAATTTAAAAAAAAATAATAATTATTTTAATATATTAAATTAATTTAAATTATTTTAAAATTTAATTAAAAATAAAAATTTAAAAATTTTTTTATTTTTAAAAAAATTTAATTTTTTTAAAAAAATTTTTTTAAAATTTAAATTTATTTTAAATTAAAATTATGTTAAATTTCTCTTAATTTTTAATAAATTCATTCATAGACCCCCATCCCCCAAAAAAATTCAATCATTTTCATATTTGGCAAATCATTCAATCAAATCCAAAATCAATAAAACAATCATCAACTATCAAAAAATCAAAATCCAAAAACAAAAGGCATATCAATTCAAAAAATCCATATCCCATCATTAATGATCAAAAACATCCAACTCAAGAGTAGTCCCAATCATCCCCAAGAATAATCCAATCATCATTTCCATCCAATCCCATAAAAAAAAATCCAAATTTTAAATTCCCATTATCCAAAATATTCGCATAAAAATCATTTATTTATCAATCAATTAAAAATCTATCCATAAACCCGCAAAATCAAATTAAATCCAATCCATTTAATTCATTAAAAAAAATTAATTTAAAAATTTATTTAATTAAAAATTAAATTTAAAAAAATTTAATTTGTATTTAAATTTTTAAAATTTATTTTAAATTAAAAAATTATTTTATATTTTTAAATTAAAATTTAAATTTTTTTATTTATTTAATTTAATTAATATTAAATTATTTAATTATTTAATTTAAAATTTAAAATTTATTTAATTAAATTTAAAAAAAAAAAATTTTAACAATTTATTTTTCTTTTATTGGTTTTGTTTTTTTTTTTTTAAAAAATAAACAAGAAAAAAAAATTCAATAAATTAACCCCGGCCCCTTTTTTTTTTCGCCCCTCTCGGTTTTTTTTTTTTTTTTTAATTCACCATTTCCCCCAAAAAATTAGGGGGGAAAATATAATCAAGAAATTTTATTTATATAGAAATATTTTTTTTTTAAAGACCTAAATTCCTTTTTTAAATAAATTTCTCCTTTTAAAAAATTTATTTTACTGAAAAATTACATTTAATTAAAAAAAAATTGTATTTATTTATTAGCTTTAACAAAATTACTTAAAAATCAAAGATTAACTTATTAAAATTATACTTATGTTTATTTATTAAAAAAAAATTTTTTAAATTAAATTTTAAAAATTTAATTTTATTAATAAAAATTTATTATTTAAATTATTAATTATTTTAAATTAAAAAATTATTTTAAAAATTAGATGGAAAAATTTTTAATCCCCCTTGGATTTCGTGGAAAATCCTTATCCCTTTAGCTCTTTTAAAGATAAATTCCTCTTTTAAGGGAAAATCCCTTTTAAAGATAAAAATCTCTTTTTTTTTTCCCTATCCCGAGTTAATACTTGAAACATGGAAAAACCTAATAGGATTTTGACAAAAGAAAGGGTTGGGGGGGGGGAAATTTTCCAATTCCGTTTTGCTTTTTTTTTTTTTCCCATAAAACGTAAAACATAAAACTTTTATCTTTCGGTAAAGCGGTAACATTGTTAAATAAATAGAAAATTAATTAAAATAGAAAAGGTCTTGATATTGTCATGTACCACCAGATAAATAAAGAAAAAAAAATAAGCATACTAAATTTTTTGCAAAATATCAAAAAAAAACTTTATATTGTTTTTTATTTTTGGCAGAAAAACAAGTTAAATGAAAAAGGTTAAAAAATTCTTTCAATTGATTTTTTTTTGTCTAAATTTGTCCCCCCCCCTGTGCTTTTTTTTTCCCCCCCCCGGGTTTTACTGGCGAAAAAAACCCCTTTTGGTGGGACAGGTGCGGCGGGTTCCCAATAGAAAAAAAAAAATTGAAAAAAATAAAATGCCCAATTGCTGGTTAAAATAAGGAAAAAAAAATTAAAAATAAAAAAACAGCAGAACAATAAATTTTAGTTAAACAAATCCCTAAATTTTCTGGGCCCTTTTTTTGGAGAAAATTTTTTTTTAGTTTTTTCCCCCCCCAAATTCCAAGAATTTTTTTTTTTTTGGACTCCTGCTTCCCTTTGGTACAAATTTAAAAAAATTTCCCCCCTTTTTTAATTTTTTAATTTCCCCCCCCGCAATTCTGTTTTTAACTTAACAACTTTTTTTGTTGGCCTTCCCCTGGGGTGGAAAACTAATAAGAGAAATAGAAAAAAATTAGTCCCCCCTCTGGAAAAAAAAAATCCAAATTTTAAAATTTTTTTTTTTTTTGCAAAAACAAATAAATTAATTTTGAATTAAATTTTGGAAAAGGAAATTAAATTGGGCCCTTTTCTTTTCCTGTTTCTTGCCCCTCCCCCGCCCCCGCCCCCCCCCCCCTCCGCCCCCGCCCCCCCCCCGCCGCCCCCCCCCAAAAAATTGGGATTACCTTTTTGGGTTTTTTTTTCAAAATGGCAAAAGCCTCCGAAAAAAAAGTGAAAATTACAATCCAAAGGTTTATAATGGCCTCCTTTCAACCAAAAAATTTGTTACATAGTTTTTTTTTTTAAATAGCAATGGGGCAAAAAATTTGGTAATCTCCAAAAAATTCCCTTAAATTTGCCTTAAAAAAACAACTAGAAACCTAAAATTTTTTTTATTTAATTTATTTTTTGGGGAAAAAAAACGCCCCCTCTGTTTTCCCAAAAAAAACTTGGAAAAAAAGTAACCCATTATAATTTTAAAAATAATTAGGGCAGTAAAATTTAATAAAATAAAAAAGGCCTAAAAAATAAATTTTTTTGGAAAACCTTTCCTTGGACATCTCAAAAACCCCGTTTTTTTTCTTTTATGTTTTAAAAAAAATGGGGTTTTTTTAAATCCTAAAAAATTTTTGTTTAATTTAAATATGAAAAGGAAAAAAAACCCTCATCATGGAGGCCTTTTGTTAAAGTTGGTTTGACATTACTCCATCATATCCCAAAAAATCTTCAAAGAGAAAAGAACACAAGGAAAAAAAATGTTGGGGGGGTGGTAAAGCTTTTGGGGAGAAAAAAATCGCTTTTTCCGGAAAATTTTTTTTTTGCCCGGCTCTTTTACATGGATTTTTTAGAACCGTTCAAACCAAAAATAAATGTGATTTAATAAAATTTTGATTTTAAAAAGGTTTTAAAATTTCCCCAAATTTTTAAAAATTTTTTGCCTTTTTCCATTCTCCCCCATAAAATTCCCCTAAAAAAAATGGGTAACTCCCTTCTTCAAATAATCCCTGTTTTTTTGGTTTGGAAAAAATTTTTGAAAAATTTTTTGTAAAAAAACCTTTTTGGGGCCCCCCTTTTTTTTTATAACCTACCAGCTTCAAACAATTGTGTAAAATTTGAAATAACTGTGAAAATTTATTAAATTAATTGGTTTTATTTAATTTTCAAAAATTATTTATTAGTGTATGTTTAATTAAATTAAAAATTTTTAATCTTATTTAATAATTAATTTTATTAAAATATTAATTTTATTAAATTAAATTATTAATTTAAAAAATATTTGATTTAAAATATTTAATTAAAAAATTTTTTTTAATTTTATTTAATTTTTTTATTAAATTTATTATTTAATTTTAAAAATTATTTATTAATTAATTACATTTTTAATTAAATTATTTAATATTTTTTATAAACCTAAAAAATGAAAATTTTAATTTAAAAAAATTAAGTTAAATATTTTTTTAAGTAATTTATATGATTTTAATTTATTAAATAATTTAATTTTTTAAAAAAAATTATTATTTTTATTAAAATTTTCAAATTAATTTTTAATTTAAATTCAAATTATTATTAAAAAAATTTATTTTAAATTAAAAATATTAAAAATTAAATTTTTATTAAATAAATTTAACAAAATTAATTTTTTAATTTTATTTAAATTATTTTTATAAATTATTTTAAAATTTAATTTTAAAAAATTTAAATTTAAAAAAAAATTTAAAAAATTTAAATTTATATTTAAAAAATCAAAAAAATTAATTTAAAAATTTTTATTAATTATTTAATTTATTTTTTATTTTTTATTTTTAATTATTTATTATTTCTTAAAATTTTAAATTAAATTTTATTAAAAAAAATAATTATTATTAAAATTTTTATTTATTAAATTTAAAATTAATTATTTAAAAAAAAATAAAAAAAAAAATTAAAATTAAATTTAAATTTTATAATTTAAATTAAATTATTAATTTAATTTTTTAATTTTAAAATTTAATTTAAAATTTTTCTTTTTTATTAATTAAAATATTTAATTAATTAATTAATTTTAAATTAAATTAAAATTTAAAATTTAAAATTTATTTAAATTTTTACAATTAAAATCTCATCCCATCCAAAAACCCAAAACCAAAAAAATCCATCCATATCCATCATCCCCACATCCAAATCAAAAAATCCCCCCCATTCCCATCAAAATCATCTATCCGCCATAAAAGATCAAATTCCCCAAAGTCCGATCAATCCAATCCAATCAAAAATCAATCAAAAATCCCAACCAGTCTCCAAAAACAACCTCATTACAAAGTCCAAAACCAATCAAAAAAGAATTTAAATAATAATAAATTTGTGAATGTATTAAATTATTATTTAAAATTTAATTTTTTAAAAATTTATTTAATTATTAAAAATTAATATTATTTTTAAATTTTTTTTTTTATTAATTATTATTTTAATTAATTTAATTTAAATTTAAAATTAAAAATTTTTAAATTTATTTTCAGGTTATAAGAAGCTTTATTTAAATCCATTAATTAACAAACAAAAAATCATAATCAAAAAAAAAATCAATCAATCCAATCAATCAAAAAAATTCAAAAATCAAAACCATTCAATCCAAATCCCAATCAAAAGCCCCCCAATCATAGAAAATCATCAATCAATCAAAAATAGAAATCCATCAATCAATCATTCAATCAATCAAATCAATCATTCAATCCCCAAAAAAAAAAAAAAGCCCCCATCAACCCCTTTTAAACAATCCCAATCCCCCAAAAATCCATCCCCCATCCATCCAAATCCAAAAAATTCATCCCAAATGAATGAAAATAATAAAAATTCAAAATCAAAATTTATCAAAATTTTTTAATTAAATCATCAAAATTTTAATTTTCATCCATAAAATTTAAAAAAAACTAAACAATTATCCAAAAAAAAAAAAAAAAAACCAAAAAATTTAAAAAATCAAAAAATCAAATTTTAAAAAAAGTCTCATTTTTTAAAAAAAATCACATTTAAAAAATCAAAAAAAAATTTTAACTTTATTTATTTTTAAATTTTTTAAAATTATTTATTTTATTAAAAATTTTTAAAATTAATTTAAATTTATTAATTAAATTTAAAAATTTTTTTTAATTAAAAAAATTATTATATTTAAAAACTTAATTAATAATTTAATTTTTAAATTAAAAAAATTTATAAATTATTTAAAATTTATTTATTATTTTAATTAAATAATATAAAAATAAAAATTTTAAATTAAAATATTAAAATTAAATTAATTTAATTATTTAATTTTATTTTTTAAAAAATTTTAAATTAATTATATTAAAGCAAACATAATCTAAATACAATTTTGTAAAATACAAAGCCGTTAATCTATCACATTTATTCAAGACATTTCGATGCCTTTCAAAAACAAGTAAAATTAATATCCCATGCCATCTAAATCCTAAATCCCAAAATGCCCAACAAAATCAAAATCATGCGCCCAAATTAATCAAATCTATCATTTATCAATTAAAAGTCTTTCATTATTAAAATCCAAATAATTTTCAAATTTCAAAATAATAATTTTCAAATAATTTCCAAAATAATGAAATATTTAAGTGTATTTAAATTAAAATTTTATTAAAACTTTATTTTTTATTAAAATTAAAAATTATATTTATTTAAATAAAAATTTTTAAATTTTATTAAAATTAAAAAAAAAATTTTATTAAAATTAAATTTTAACATTTAAATTTATTAATTTAAATTAAATTAATAATATTTAAATTATTTAAATTTATTATTAAATTTTTATTTAATTATTTTAATTTAATTTTGTTTATTATGTTGTTTTTTTTTTCTTTTAGCATTAGCTAAAAAAAATGAAAGGAATATGCTAAATAAAAATTTGTACCCCTTTAAGTAAGAGCTCCCCCCCTGCCCCTTCGTTTTTTATTTTTTCAATTTCCCAAAATTTAAATTTACAATTTCTGAAAAATAAAAATATTTTTTTTTTTTTCTTGCAAACATTGCAAAATTTATTCATTTAATTTTTTCCTTAAAATTAATTTTTCCTTAAAAAAAAAAAAATTGAAAATATATTATTCGATATTAAAATTAAAAATAATAAAAATTTTAAATAAATAAAATAAATTATAGGAATAAAAAATTAATATAGTTAAATAAATGAAATTAAATTAATTACGATATTTATTAATGCATATACCCCGAATATCTTTAAATAATTCTCAGTTGGGCGGGTTTCCGTTTTTTCCCCCCCCCCCCTCCCCCAATAAAAATTGCCAAAAGCCAAATGCCATAATTGAAAATGCGTAAACCTATTTGGTTTAGTAAAAAAAAAAAAAAAAAAAAATAAATTTAAAAACCCAGAAATAGTATTAATAACTTGTTTTTTTGGTTCCCCCCCCCCCCCCTTAATTGAAAAAAAATAATATAAATATTGTAAAAAATTTTTTTTTTTTTAAAAAAATTGAAAAAAAAAAAAAAAATATTGAAAGACATTTTTTTCCCCTGAAAAATAAAAGCCCCCACGAAAAAAAAAAAAAAAATTTCCCCGCTTTTTCCCCCGAAAAAAAAGGAAAAAAAAATAGCCCCCCTTATTTTTTTTCCCCCTGGGTTTTAGTTAATTTTTTTTTGGGGGTTTTTTCCCCCCCCCCCCGCGGATAAATAAACTGCCCCCCCCCAAAAAAAAAGTCACCCTCCAAAGAGTTTTTTTTCAAAAAAATTTTTGGCATTCAAAAATATTAAGAAAAAGAAAAAAAAACAAAAATGTTTACCTCCAAAAAAACATTAGGCCCCCTTAACCGCCACGGACCCTTTTTTAAAATTATTGCTAAACTTTTTAACTTTTCTTTTTTTTTTTTTTAACCATATTTTATATGCGAACTTAAATCCATTTCCTCCATGAGTTTTTTTTTTTCCAGGAAAAATTTGCGAAGAAACAATTAAACCATGTTAATTTTTTTTTAATGCAAATTTCATTTTAAAATTTGCCTTAAAGGAAAAAAAAAGTTTTGTAACAATGAGAATCTTTTTAAAAAAATTTTTTTTTGTTCTCCTTATCTTTTCAGTATCTATAACTCTGATAGATTAGCTCGAGCCCTTTAAAAAAATTTTTTTTGTTTTTTTTTCCAGCGTTTTTGGGGGCTTTTTTTTCTATTATAAAATTTTATTTTAATAATTAAATTTTAAATTAATATGTAATTAATTAAAAAATAAATTTTATTATTAATTTAATTAAAATTAAAATTATTTTAATTTAAAAAATTTAAAAATTAAAATTTTATTTTTAATTAAAAAAATATTAAATGTATTTTATTAATTTTAATTTAAATTATTTAATTTAAATTTAATAAAATTTAAAATTTTAAAAAATTAAATTATCTATTAATTTTTTTTTAAACAAAAATTATAATAAAAAATTTTAAAAAATATATATAATATATTAAAAATTTTATATATTTTATATCTATTAAAAATAATTACATTTATATAATTGATAGATAGATTAATAAAAATATAACAATTATTCAAGATTAATAAATAATAAAAAATATATATAATAAAAAACTAAAAAAAATTATATAATAAATTATATATTAAATAAAGTTTATTATAACTTAATGTTATAAAATAAATAATAAATTTTAAATATGAAAGTAATTAATATAATAAAAATATTATAAAAAATAAATTAAACAATATTATTAATTAATAATTTTAAAATAATGAAATTATAAATAAATTAATAATTAATTAAAATATTAATAATGTTTTAATTAATATTTATCAAAAAAAATAATGTTTAAAAGCAATAATAATTACTTTTTTAAAAATAAAATAATATTATTTATTAAAATAAATTTATATGTTGTAATTAAAGGAATTAATTAACATATATAAATAATAAAATAATTAAATAACTACAGGAATATAGTCATAAAACACATAAAGTATATATAATAAAATAAAATTACTAATTATAATTAGTATTATAAAAATTTTTATTATATATATAAAATAAATAATTTTAATTATATTAAAAATATAAATTGATAAATTATAAATAATATATATATAATAAATATTAATAATAATAGTCTTAAAAATATCTTTTATAATTTGTTATTATATAAAAATAAAAAACATTAAAAAAATAAATATTTATATTATTAATTATATTATTAATAAATTAAATAAAATATTAAAAAAATAATTTAATATGTATATATAAAAAATATTATTTATTATATTATAATATAAAAATCTATAATAATAATATTTTAAATTTAAATAATCTAATTAAAAAGAATATTAAAAATAAATTTAATATTATAATTAAAATTTTATTATAATATATAAAATTAAAAATTATAAAATATATTTAAATAAATAATATAAAATAAATAATCAAATAAAAATCAACAAAATGTAATGAAAAAAATTTTTTTTAAAAAAAGAAAAATACCCACAAATGAAGAAAAAAAATTTAAATTCCTTATTAAGACAAGTTTAAATAAGTTTTAAAAGAAAAAACTAAAAATAACAAAAATAAATTGGGAAAAAAATATTGAAAATAAGAAATTTTGGATGGAAAAAAAGTGAAAAAAAAAAATTTTTTTTTTTTTTTTTTTTTTTTTTTAATATCCTCCCTTTGCGAGCATGATTTGCCGCAAGGTAAAATGGCCACCACCTAATAAAAAAATAAAAAATAATAATAAAAAATTTGGGGGGGGAAAAATTTTTATAAAGCAACCGTAAATGGAAAAAAAAAAAAAATTTTTTTTTGGTTTTTTTTGAAAAAAAAAAGGGATTTTTTTTTTAAACTAAAAGAAAACCTAGGGTAAAACCGCCCAAAAAAAAGGGATGAGGTATGGGTTTTTTTCCCCCCCTTTTTTCCCCTTCCGGGCCCCCCCTCCTGGGGGGACCAAACCGAAAGGGGGAAAAAACTTTTTTCGTTTCCCCCCCCCCAGCCCCCCCCCCCCCCTTTTTTTTTTCTGGTCCCCCCCACCGTTGGGCTCCGGAGCCCCCTTAAAAAAATTCATACGCTGATTTTATTGATGTTATAGGCAAAAAAAATTAAAATTGGTTTTTTTAAAAAAAACCACCAAAAATTAATAAAAAAAAAAATTCCTTTTTTTTTTCCTACAAAAGTTATCTTGAGAATAACTTTCTGGAAAATTTTTTTCCCCAATTTTTATGTTAATTTAGGTTTGGCTTTCTTTCGTAGATAAGTGTTTTAACTTTTTTTTTCTTGAAAACATTAAGAAATAAATATTAAAAAAAAAAAAAAAAAAAATTATAAATATAAAAAATTTCTTTTTTTTTTTTTAAAAACCAAAATTTTTTCATAAAAAAAATTTTTATTGCCCCCGCCAAAATAAAAATATGGTTTTTAAAATTAGTTTTTTCCCCCCCCCTAGTTTGCGGTTTCCCAAAAAGGTTTTGTGATGTTGGTAGAAAAAGAAAATATCAATGGGCGGGGGTTACTTTCCTTTTAAGTTTTTGGGAAACATATTTAATAGTAAATTAATAAAAAATCATAAATACTAAATTAATTTAATATATAATATTTGATAAGATTTTATAAAGCTAATCATTTTTATATATATTAAAAATATTAAATAAAAGATATTAAATTTAAATATAAATTTGTAGATTAAAAATAATAAAATATAAAATATTTAAAAAATTTAAAATTACTAAAGTAAGATAGTTAACGTTTTAAATAATCTAATATATACTATATATATTATATTTTAAAAATAAATACTAATAATAAATAAATATATAAAATAAATAAAACTAAATTATATATTAATAAATAATAAATACAATATTAATATTTTATTTAATATATATTTATAACAAATTAATAATAATTATATTGTATTATATTAAATTATAAAAAATAATTAGTATAAAATAACTTAATAAAAATAATATATAAATGAAAGTTATCTAATTATAGTGAAATTAAGTTAAATTTTAAAATTATAAAAAAATAATATATTATATATGTAAAAAAAATTTTAATTTAAAATCATATTAATTTAAGGTATTAAGTAATAAGTATATATTCTCTTGTCATATAAAGTACCAATAAAATACTTTGTTTTTCCTCTTAAAAGTGGGGGTTTTTTGTTCAAAAAAAGTTTTCAAAAAATACTTATTTTAATTAACAAGGTTTATCGACGAAGGGGAAAAGAAACAAATTTTTTTATCTGTGAAAAAAAATAAATTTTTTGGCTAAAAGTTATTTTTTTTCTTTTTTTAAATAAAAACTAAATCCCAAAAAGTTAATTGGTTTTAAAACCTTCAAAATTGTTTTTTGGGAAAAAATTAAAAAAATTTTTTTGTTTAAAAAAAAAAAGGGAAAAAAAAAAAAAAAAAAAAAAGTTTGGGAAAAAGTAGAAAAATAAAATTTTAAACTTTGAAAAGTAGTTCAGAAAACCCAAAAGGAAAAAAAATTAAAAATTAAATCCAGTTTTTTCAAAAATTCCGTTTTTTTTTTCTATTCAAAAACACCAACTTTTTTTTTTTTTGGTTTTTTAATCCCTTTCAAGTTCCTCAAGATTAAAAACAAAAGGGGCAAAAGGTTTTAAAAAAAATTCCCAAGCTTGAAAAAGAAATTTTTTAGTTTCGGCGAAAGGGAAATTTTTTTTCCCCCCCCCATCCCAAAATCGTAAAATTTATAACGATCCCCTAGCATTTACTTGCAACTAACAGTGTCTTTTATCTCACCATCAACCGACCTTTAAAAATCCTTTTTTGCGTGTCAAAAAGTTTATTGCTTTCCCCAATGCCAAGGATTTTTTTTTTTTATTCGTGAACCGTTTTTTGTTCGATAGAAAAAGCCCCCCCCTTTAAGGAAAGCTGAGAGAGTTTTAAAGTTGGATAAATTTTTTTCAAAAAAAGAAAAGTCTTTTTTTTTTTGGTCCCAAAGAAAAAAAGGAAAAATACTTATATCCCTCCCCCGGCTTTTAATACTCTCTTTTGAAAACCATTCCCCGAGAAAAGGGGAAATTGCCAGGGCCACTCAGTGGGGCTTTTTTTAAAAGCCAACTCCTTTTTTAAAAAAAACACAAGGACTCCCTTCCCCAAGGGAAAGGTTTTTTTTGGGGGTTTTCCTTAAAATTCCACGTTCGAATAATCACCGTGCCTTGGAAAAAAAAAAAAAAAGAGGTCCCCCCCCCCCCCCCCCAAATTGGGGGGGGGGTGCGGGATTTTTGCACAAAAAAAGAAAAACTTTTTTTTTCAAGGAAAAACGGGTTTTAAAATGGGAAACCCCAGTAAAAAAAAAATTGAAAAAAAAAAAGTTTTTAAGAAATACCTTTTGTTGATTGAAAACCATTTAAATTTTAAATTTAATGAATTAAAAAAAATTATAATAATTTAAATATATTAGTAAATTAAAAATATATAGTGTTAAAATATTTTTATAATAATAAAAAAAAAATATTTAAAAATTATAAAATATAAATATATTTTAATTAATATGTTAAAGATTAAAATATTATTAATATTTTAGTTAAAAATTCATTTAATATATATTAAAAATAATTATAGTTTATAATTATTAAAATCCAATAATTATATAAAAAATTATAATAGTAAAAGAATTAATTTAATATCTTAAATAAATTGAATTACATGCACCTCAACATTTTTTTTTAGTAAAAATTCAAAAAACTCTTTTTTTTTTTTAAAAATACTATTTAAACACAAAAAAAACCAAAAAATGTTTTTTTAATTTTTTTTTCTCCCCTTTCGCACCTCTCTTCCTCACCCTCCCCCCTCCTCCCTCCACATACAGTTTGCAACTTACTCCCCATCATTCTCCATCTCCTTCTCCCTCCCCCCTCCCTCCTCCTCCCATTTCGTTCCTTTCCCCCGTATCCTCCTTTCCCCTTATCTTGCCTCCCACTGTCTTCTTGAAATGCCCCTCCCCAACTGATATCCTCTGGAGTCTCCTTTGTTACAGAAAAAAGTTTTTATAAAAACAGTAAAAGTTTTTTAAAATCCCGTTTAATTTAACCTTCAGTCTTCCCTGAGTTTTTTGTTTTCCAAAAAAAATTTTTTTAAATCAACTATTTTTTTTCCCCTTCCCCTTGGGCTTTAGTTTTTTATAAAAAAAAATTTAAAAAACTAGAAACCAATTTTCCCTCTTTTTTTCCTTTTTTTTTTTTTTTTTTAAGCATTTTTTTTTTTTAAAATCAAATAAAAACAAAAGAGTTAACTATTCGGTTTTTTCCTCTTTTCCTTAAAAAAAAAAATAAAAATTTTTCAAAAAATACCCCTGTTTTTGGGCCCCAAACTTAGCCCGGGGGGCCCCGAAAAAAAAAAAAATCCTATGTTTTTTTTTTTTTCTTTATTCCTCAAAATTCTGATCTTGCATATGGCCTATAAATAAGCCTATAAAAAATGTAAAAAATTTAATAACCATGTTAGTTAATTAATTTGACTTTTTTTTTTCATGTATTGAATATATTAAATTTTAAAAAAAAAAAATTTTTTTAATTTTGTTAAAAAAAAAGGTATTTAAAATCTTTTTGATTTTTGGCCGCGTACACCATTGAGCTTTGCCCTAGTTATTTTGAAAGTAAACAGTTTTGGTGATGTGCCCCGGAAGGTTTCCCCCCCCCCCGTAGCCTTTTTTTTTTTTAAAAATCAAGAAACCTCAAACGTTTTTTTGTTTAAAAATTCAACAAAAAATGTCAATTTTTTCAATAATTGTTTTTTTTAAAAAACGAAAGCCCCCCTTTAGCCCCCTAAAAAATAGCCAAACAAAAAAATGACCTTTTTTAAACTTTAAGTTAACTAATAACTCCCCCCCCTTTACAAATTAACAAAAAAGTAAAAAAAACCAAAATCCCAGCTTTGGTTTTTTTTTTTTTTTTCCCCCTTTCCTTTTAATTTCAAAAAAAAAATTAAAAGAAAATTAAAATAAAGTATTTAAATTCTGATTTTTCTTTCGAAAAATTAAAAAGAATTTGGCCCCATAAGAGGGAAAAAAATTTCCCCGCTTAATTTCCCCCAAAGGAAAAAAGAAAAAAAATTTCCGCTTAAGAAACACATAAAATACATTAAATAATTTATTATAAAATCTATTTTCTTTAATATAATATTATAAAAATATATAAATTTAAATATATAATATATAAAATATATATTTATTAAAATATAAAATTAAAATAATATAATAATTTAATACTATAATATAATTAATTATTTATTAATATAAAATTTAATAAGAGGTGTTTTTTTTTAATACCACTTAAAATTTATAATGCCTTTGGGGTTGGGAAAGAAAAAAAATAATATCTTGACGGAAAAAAAAAGGGGAAAAAAGGTTCGTGGTTAATTTTTTTTGGGTTTTTTTTTTTTTTTTTTTTTTTAAAAGATTTAATTTCCAAAGAAAAAGAAAATATTGAAAAAAAAAAAAAAAAAAAATTTTGAAGAGGGGGGGGTTGGAAAAATTGTTGGGAAAAGGGGTTGGGTTTTTGGAGGAAAAAAAAAATTTGGATGGGGGGTTTAAAAAAAAATTTTAAAGGTTTTTTTTTAAAAAAAGTAAAAAATTTAAAAAAAGGGCCCCCTTTTTTTTTTTTTTAAAATAAAGGAAAAATTTTTGCAAGGGTTCTTGAACAATGTGATTTTTTTGGCTGTGAAAAAAGGTTGGTTTTTTTTTTTTTTTAGAAAAAGGGGAAATAAAGGTGAGGAAAAAAAAAAAAAAATTGTTTTTTTGGGGGGGGTGGTGAGGACAGAAATTTTTTTTGAAAAAGGCCGGAAGTCTGGCTAAGCAAAAATTTGGGGTCCCGCCCGTGGGGGGGGGCTTTTTTTTTTAATTCCCCCCCCCCCAAATTTGTTTTTTATGGGAAGGAAGTGGGTTTTTTGCCAGAAAGGAAAATTGGGGGTTGGGGGAGGGGTGAAAAAAAAGGGGGAAAAAGGGGTTTGGAAAAAAACTTTGAAAATGAAAATAGAAATTTCGATAAAAAAAGAAGTAAAAGAAAAAAAACCCCAATGAAAAAAAAAAAAATCCCTGTTTTGGGCCGGACCCGATTTAAACCCTCCCACTTAGGGGGGCCCTAGTTTTGGCGGAAAGAAAAAAAAAAAAAAAAACGTTGGGGGGAAAAAAAGGGGGGGCGCAAAAAAAGTTTTTTATTGTTTTTTTGGGGGTTGAGGGGAGGTTTTTGGGGAAAAAAAGAGATAATGGGTTTTTGTGTCTAGACCCTAATAAGATCAAAGAATACTTATGAAGTTCAAAAAGGAAAAAAAGTAAAAAATGTTTTGTAGTTTCGGGGGGGGTTTTTTTGGGAGGAAAGGGGAAAAAGAGGAAAAAAAGGAGGGGGGGGGGAAAAAAAAAGGGGGGGGTTTTTTTTTTTTAGAGGGTTAGAGGGTTAAGAGGATATGTAAAAACGTTTTTAAAAAGTTTTGGAAAGATACAGTTTAAAAAATAAAAAAAGGAAAAAAAAATTTTTTTTTTTTAAAGATTTTATTTTTTTTAAGGATGTGGGATTTTTTTTTTGGTAAGGGGGGGGAAAAGGGGGAATTTTGGAAAGGGAAAAAGTAATTACTTATAAGAAAAACCATAAAAAAAAAGAATAAGAAAAGGAAAGGAATAAATGGAAGCGCCTTTTTTTGAAGTGGGGGTTTACCTGAGAGAAAAAAAATGGGAAAATGGGGGGGGGAAAAATTGAATTTTTGGAAAAAGTAAAGATCAAAGTTAAGGTTTTTTGGAAAAAAAAAAAATTTGTTGGTTAAAATAGTTTTTTGGGGGGTTTGGTTTTTAAAATGGGTTTGGGTGACAAAAAACGTTGGGGGTTTTTTTGAAATTTGCCCCTCCCAGGTGTCTCCCCAGGGGAAAAAGAAAAGTTGGAAAGTTGAAATAATGGAGATGAAAAAAAAACGGGTTTTTCTTTTTTGAAAAGAAAAAAAGCCGGGTTTTGGTGGGGGTTTTTTTTTGAAGAAAAGGGAAAAAAAAGAAAAAACAAAGGAAAAAAAATGAGAAAGAAAAAATAAGGTTTTATTTTTTGGGGTTGGAAAGATGGGAAAGGAAAGAAAAAAAGTTAAGAAAATGGGGAAAAAGAGGAAAAAAAAAAAAAAGAGGGTTTTGGGGGGGGGGGGTAAAAGCCCCGGAAAAAAAAAGAAAAGGGAAAAATGTTAAAAAAGGTAATTGGTAATGGGGTCATCTTAGTGAGAAAAAAATTGGGGGATGGAAAAACCCCAGAAGGAAGTTGGTTTTTTGTTAGGGAGAGTGGGGGGGAAAAAAGGCCCCCCCCCCCAGAGGAAATAGGGAAAAAAAAAAAAAAGGAAAAGAGGGAAAAAAAAAAGGGGGAAGACCAAATCCTCCGGGGGGGATGGTAATTGGGAAAAAAATTTTTAAATAAGGGAGGAATGCCTTTTGGAGGAAAAGGGGGGGGAGAAGGGGGATGAAAAAAAAAAAACCGGGAAAAGAAAGAAGGGGTTTAGGTTTTTTTTGTTTGGCCCCGAGAAGATAAGAAAAAGGTTGGGGTGGGGCTGGAACAAAAAGGGGTTTTTTTTGGCGGGTTTGGGGGCCCGAAAGAAAAAAAATTTGAAAAAAAAAAAGGGGAAGTGGGTGGAATGAAGGGAAAAAGGCCCCCCCCCTTGTTTAATAACGTAAAAAACCCACTTTTAAACCCCCCCGATTCAAAGCGGGGGGAAAAAAAAAAAGTGTACCAAAACAAATTAAAATAAATAAAGATTAAAAAAAAAAAAATAAAAATTACCATTATATAGTGTATAAATGAAAATAATAGTCAAATAAAATTATAATTTTTAAAATATATTTAATAAATAGTATAATTTATATAAAAATTATATTATTTAATAATATTTATAAATAATATTAATATTAAATTTTAATATAAATAATTATAAAATATTTATTAATATATGATTAAATTATTTTATATTAAAATATATTAATAATGTTTATTATGAAAAATTAAAAAATATTATAACTTAAAACCAAATAAATTTTTTATATTTATTTAATTTTAAAATATATTTAAATTGGTTATAATAATCTATAATAAAATTATATATTGTTATAAATTATAATGAATTCCAAAGTATATTTTATAAATAAAAATATTATATTAGTTTAAAAATTTAATAAAGTAAAAAAAATATATATTAATTAGTACTTTAATTAAATTTATATAAAAAATAAATAATTAATATTAAAAATATGATATATTAAAAAATTTAAAAATTTAATATAATAAATATTTTATATATATTTTTAATAAATTTAATTAAAAATATAATATTTTAATATATATTATTATAATGATAAGAATATACTTGTTACTTATTAATAATTTTAATAATGAGTTAAAAAATTTTTAAAATTTTTAATAAATATTTTTAAATAATATTTATAAAATAAATTTTAATTCTAATATATAGAGAGTATAAATAATTATAATAAATTTTATAAAATCATTAATTATATATATTTTAAAATTTAATTAAAAGAAATTAAATTAGTAAGCATAAAAAAAAAACTTATATTACAAAGGATAATTTAAAATAATAATGGTTTTGCTCCTATAAATAATGCTAAAATGAAATTTCCAATAATTAATAATGAAAAATGTTAAAAATATAAATAAAAAAAATATATATAAAAGTAATAACACTAATATAATAAATTTAATATAATAATATTTTAAAAAATATATATAATATAAATTACTTAATTAAATAATAAAATATATAATTTTTTTATTAAAAGGCACTTTATTAATTAAGTACTTGATATATTATTATATTATATTATTATTAGTAAAAAAATTAATATATTTTAAATTGATTTTTTTTATAAATAAATAATAAAAATAAATAAGTAATATAGTAATTTATATATGTAATATATTATTTATTTTATTTTTAATTATATATTATAAAATAGGAATAAATAAAAATGTTTAACTGTGTTTTCTTAAAAAAATTATATTTATTTATTATTAATTAAATAATATTAATTATATTATATATAAATAATAATAATATAATAATTATAAAAAATTAATTAATTATTATTAAATTAAAAATAATTAATAATATTTAATTATAATAAATATTAAAATAGATGAATATATTTAAAAAATAAATTTAATAAGTTTATAAAATATAATTATTAATTATTTAAAAAAAATATTTAAAGATTTATTAAAACTAATTTAAATTAAATAAATTTAAATTTTATAATAATTATTATAATAAATTATTTTTAATTATATAAAAAAGTAATAAGATATATATAAAATTCAATTCAATATAATACTAAAAGTAATCACTAAAAAATATTAAAATTTATAAAATTATATTAATTAAAATAATATACTTAAAACTCAATAATTATTAAAATAATAATTAATTATTTAAAATATACGAATAATAATAAAGTATAATTTAATTAATTATTAAATTTTCAATATTAAGATATATAAATAAAAATTATAAAATAGTATTTTTATATTTATTTATATATAATTTATTATTTTTAAAATAATATAAATATTCATCATAATATAAAATTATAAAATAAATATTTTTTTTATATATAAATTAAAATTATTAAAAATTTAAAATAAAATATAATAAAAATTATTATTAATATATATATATTATAAATAAATTATAATAAATTAGAATTATCAATTAAATGTTTTCCAAGATAATGAAAACATAACAAATTAAATATCCTTTAAAAATAAAGAAGGTATTTTTAACCTTTTTATAATTTTCCATAATTTTTGTTTCCTTAACATCATTAATGTAAAATGAAAATAATATTATTCCCTTCAAACTTCCAATGCCATGTAAAAATAAAAATTTTTTTTTTTTTAACAAATTAAAGTAATTCCAATAGTTTTTATTTGAAAGAGTTTAAAATTAAAACATTTTTTTTTTATATAAAGGCCCTATAGTAGGTCACAAAAGCCAACAAATCTAAAATACAAAAAAAAGCAAGAGATCTGACCCCCCCCAAATTAACAATTTAAATTTTAGGTAAAAGAAATTAAACCACCCCCCTAAAAAATTTTTAAAAAAAAAGCCTTTTCCCCGTTTTTTTTTTTTAATTTAAGGCCCCGCCGATTCCTGGCCAAAGAAAAAGAAAAAGATTGACAATAATTTCAGAGCTCTTGTAATTTTTTTAAGATTTATATTTTAAAAATTTTTGGTTTTAAACCTTTTTTTTTTTTTTTTTTGAATGGGTTTTTTTTTTAATTTCTCTTTCCTTCCTCCTTTCTTCTCTTGAAAAATAAAATTATATAAAATTTTAATATTTTTTAAATATTATGTTCATAATTTTTAATAAATATATATAAAATTATTAATTAAAATAATATAATTTTATAAAAAAATAAAATATTATAAATATAGAAATAATATTATTGTATTTATATCCTTTATATTTTACTTTTCCAGCACAAATAGCGAAAAAATAAATTCAAGTTAAAAAAAATATATAAAAGAACAAAAAAAAAAATAAATTTTTTCCCCTTTTTAATGCCATAATTTTAGCGAGTTACAGTTTATGGTTAACAAAATCTTTTTTTTTTTTTTTTTAAATGCAGCAGCCTAAAAACTTATCAATTTAACTAAAACTACCTTTAATACCTTAATAAAACTACCAAACTAGACCCCTACCTTAACTAACCCTACTAAAAAAACTTAAACTTACTTACTTTTAAAACTAACCTTTAAACCAACTAAAATATTCAAAATAAAATAATTAAATAAATACTCATAATAAAATAAAAAAAATAATAATAATAAATAAAAATAAATAATAAATAAAAAGTAAGTTTAATGAAAAATTAATTAATAAAATAATCAATACAATTAAAATAAAAGAAAATAATTAATTTAAATAATGAAATTGAATAAATAATTATTTTTAAAAAAATTAAAATTAAATAAATTACTATATAATAAATTGTTAAATCCGTTTTTTTTTTTTTTTTTTTTTTTATTAAATTAAAAAGTACTAAACTTTTTTTATTTCCCCTTGAACCCCTAAAAAGAAAAATTCTTTTGGTGTTTTAAAAACCTTTCAAGGGCAAAAAGTTTTTAAAAACTTTTTTGGGTAACTTTTACCCAAAATAAATAAAATTAAAAATTTTTGAATTTTTTACCCTTGGGAAAATAAAACAAAACCACACAAAACAAACAAAAATAATTAATCAAATAAATTATAAATAATTTTGTTATATTATATTTATAAGATATATATAAAAAAAATTAAAAAAATATTAAAATATATTATAATAAGAAATAAAAAAATATTAAATATTAATAATATAATAAATATATTAAGTATTAAATAAAAAAATATATTAAGTAAATTATATTAATTATTATAAAACGATTATAAGTATAATAAAATAATAAAAAATATATTATTAACAATAAACTTTTTTAATTATATTTATTACTAAATTAATAATAGTTTATTAAATATAATATAAAATATTAAAAATAAAATTAATAATAAATAATAAATAATTATATTATAAAATTATATATATATTGATATATATTATTAAATAATTAATAAGTAACTAACTAAACTTATAAATATAAATATATAAAAAACAAATAATTAATATATTAAATTCTAATATTTAAAAATAATATAATTTAATAAATATAAATAAAAATATAATATAAAAAGATTATTATAATAATTATTATATAATAAATATATATATTTCCTATAAAATATAAATACTAATCTTTAATTATATAAGTTTATTATATAATTAAAAAAATATATTAAAGATATATAAAAATTTAATAAGTATTATATTAATTTTTTATATAATATAAATTATAATTTAATTATAATAGTTTATTATAATTATTTTAAAATAAATTAAGATGAAGAAAATCTATTAAATTTTTAATAACAAATATTTACATATTATTATTAAATAATAAAATAAAAATTAATATTAATTATAAATTTTTTAAATAAATATACATTATATTTTAATATATAAAAAAAGAATTAATTTTATATTTTATTTTAAATATTTATATTATTACTTATATAAGTAAATAATATTTAATAAATATTATATTTTTTAAAAAAAAATTTTTATTAAAATAATAATAATACAAGCAGGTTGATTAAATACATATTTAATAATATACAAAATAATATAAAAAATGATTAATTCTATTGCTTAAATTCTATATATTATTGATAAACTTAAAGAAGTAATGATTAATAAATATAAATATGTAGATTGAAGTAAATTAAAATATTATTTTAAATCATCTTAAACAAATGATAATTATATTTTAAGCACATATTAATCTTGAAATTTAAAATAATTTATTTAAATTATATACAATTATAATAATAATCTAAAACAATTAATTTAATAAATATATAACAATAAAATGTAAAAAAATATTCATATAATTATATAAAATAAATATCATATTTAATAAATATTTAAATAATAATTTATTTTACATTATATCAATTAAAAATTATATATTAACAAGATAAATATATAATTTAATATTTAATTCTATATATAAATATTTTACTAAAATAATATTAAAGATCTATTTATTAAATAAAAATATATATTTATTAATTTATATATATTATATTAATTAATTGTTAACAATATTAACATAAAATAAAATATTAATTTAATATAAATATTAAAATTATATAATATTAATTTATTAATAAATAAAATTATACGTAATTATATATTTTTTACAAAATAAAATATTTTGGATGTACTAATTATTATTTTATTTTAAAAATTAAATGATAATTTATTTATTATTATATTTTGAGGAAATATTAAGATAAAAATAATTATCATTAAAAAAAATTAAATCGATTTTAATTAAATAATTAAATTATTTAATTAAAAAATAATTTAAATATGAAGATTTTTTGATATTATAAAATGTTTTCTGTAACTGAGGAAGAGAGGAGAAGAAAAGAGAGAAAGAAGACACGATAATAAGAAACATTGAGATGAAACGAAGGAAGAGAGACAAAAAGAAAAAGAAAGCAAGGAACAGAGGAGGAATAGGTCAAAACGAGGACAAGAGAAAAGAAAAGAGAGACATGAAGGGAACGTGGAAAGAACATGAGTTGACACCGCATAACGAACACGAAGGAAGGGAAAGAGTCACATACCAAAAAGAAAAGAAAATTAAAAAAAATTTTAAAAGAGAAAATAAAATAGTAAAAAACTTTAAGAGAAAGAATAACGTAAACAGAAAAAAAAGAGAGAAAATTATGTAAAAAGGAATTTGAAAGGAAGAGAAGAAAGGAGAAAGATAAGAAAGGAAGGAATAAGAAAAAGAAGACATGAGAGAGGAAAGAAGAGAGGAAGAAGGGGGAGTGGAAAAAGTGGCCCGAAACTGGGGGTGTGGAGGGTGGGTTCCCCCTTTTTCCCCCCCTTTTCCGGTTTTGCCCAAGAAATCAAAGCTCCCAAGCCTAAAAATTAAAACTTGTCGAAAAGTGGTAAAGAAAAGTTTTAAAATATAATGCCTATTCCCAAAATCGCAGTGCAGGTAAATACATAGCAAGTAGTTCACGGTCGAAAACAAAATTTCTGCGCTGCGAGACGGTAAACTTTTTCCTGAATATGTCAATAGGGGTAGGAATGTCTTTTTTCTTTTGATATATTTAAATCTTTATTAAGATAATAATTTCAATAAGATGCAAATAAAAAAAATCTAAAAATTGTTTTTTTTAATGAAAATTTAAAATAGTTTTTTTAATAAGTGGGGGGGGGGGGGTTTTTAACTATTTAAAATTTATAGTTGCTATGGGAATTAAATTAAATTAAAAATCGAAAATAAGCTTTTAAAATTTTGAAAAATAAACCGGTTGGGGGTTTTTTTTTTTTAGTGGGTGGGGGGGGGTTTTTTTTTGGGGTTTTTCTGTCCGGGAGAAAAAATAATTTGTTGGGAATTAAAGGGGGATAACCAACAATAAAAAATTTTTTCCCCCCCCCCCCCCTTACTTCCCCCAATGGTAAAAACCCCAATCAAATTTCCCCCCCCGTTAATTTTTTTTTATAAGTCCCCCCCCCCTTGTTTTTGGAATCGCAAAATTTTGTAAAAAGCAAGCCCAATAATTTTCATTATGTTAAGCTTTTTTTTTGGGGGGGGGGGGTTTTCAAAAGGACTAAAAAAAACCCCCCCCGTTTTTTTTTTTTGGGGGGGTGAAATTTTTTTTTTTTATTTGTTCCCCCCTTTATATAATAAAATTTTTTTTTTTTTTTTTTTTTGCCATGTTTTTTTTTTTTTTTCCCCCCCCCCCAAATATTTTTTTTTGGTTGAAAAAATGACCTCCTTTTTAAAAAAAAAATTTTTATTTTTTTTTTTTTTTTGGAAAAAAAGACGTTCACTAAAAAATTTGTTCTTTTTTTTTTTTTTTTTTGTTTTTTCCCGGGAAAATGACAAATCTTTTTTTAACTCTTTTCATTATTAAATGAAAAATGGGGGAACCTTTTTTTTTAACCCGCCTCATTCATTCTTGGAAAAAACAAAAAAATTATGAAAAGTATTTTTTTTTTGACCCCCCCTAAAAAAATCCGAGCACCCGAAAAAAAACACCCGATTTTTTTCAAAAAACCCACTTCTAACCTCTCCTTTTTTTTTTGGGGGTTTTTTTTTTAAAGAAAAAAAAAAATTTGAAAAAAAAAAAAATTTTGGGCAAATAAAAAAAAAAAATTTCCCCTTGTTATAAGTTAAACAAACAAAAAATTCCTCCTGGAAAAATGAAAAATTTTTTTTTTTTTTTCCCCAAGGCATAGGGGATTGATGCATCTCGAATCTCCGCAGACGGCTGCAATTTTATAAAAAAACAAATTTTTTTTTTTTAATTTTTTTAATATTTCAATTTTTTTTGGTTAAAAATTTGCCAAATAATTCTAGCTGAATAGAACGCCTATCTGAATGTTTCCTTACAATTGAAAAACAGAAATTTTTTCTTCCCCCCCCCCAGCAAAAATTTTTTTTTTTTTTTTTTGGGAAATTTTTTTTAAAAATTTTTTTTTTTTTTTGCAATTTATAGTGTAAAATATTTAAGACAACAATGATCTAATGTATATATAATTATATTATATGAACATTAACAATTATATTCTTATAATAATACAAATAATAATAAATATTAATTAATAAATAATTTATTCAATAATTATAAGTATAAAAATATATTTTATAATTATATATCATAATTTATAAATAAATGTAATAATTCGTAAATTTATATAAATTTATTATAAATACATTTTAATCTGTAAGAAGTAAAATAAAAATAAAAAAATTTTATAATACATTATAGAGTAATATAAATATAAAAAAAAATTATATTTACATTTAATAATATTATTATAGAATTATATTTAAATAATATATAAGCGTAAGTAAAATTTAAATTAAAATAATAAATAAAATAGTTTTTTTTTTATATTAATAAAATTTAATTAATTTATTATAAAATTAAATTTATTAATATATTTAAATATAATAAAAATAAATATAACTTATAATAATAAAATAATTTTAATTTAATATAGTATTTGAATAAATATTAAAAATTTCATGGTTATTTATAAATAGTGAATATTAATATATTTTTAATTTTATATTATTTTTACATAAAATTATTTTATAATATTATAAAATATTTGATTTATTTCTCAAATAATTATTCATAAATTTTAATTTATAAATAAAATTATATTTAAATTTTTAAAATAAAAAATATTAATTTATTAATAATAAATTAACAAAATTTTAATTTTAAAAAATAAATAAAGATATTAATTTTAAAAACCCAAGGGGTTAAATAATTTGAAAATGCTTTTGGTTCTTTTTTGCTTGCAAAGCTTTTCCCCCCCAGTCCAAAACCCCTAAGATTCTTTATTTGGGTTCCTCCCCAACCCCTTCGAACATTTTTGGTCGCCAAGACAACCCAAGTCTTCCCCCCCCCCCGCTTTTTTCCCAGTTGCCCCGGTTTTTTGTTTTTGCCAAATAAGGCAGGCCCTCAATTCTCTCCTTTAAAAGGCCTTTGGTTTTTTAACAAAAAGAAAAATTTTTTTTTTTTAAAAAAAAAAAAATTTTCAAAAAAAAGGAATTTTTTTGGTCCCCCCCAAGCTTAGGAAATCTTGTTTCCCCCCCCCCCCTGGGAGTTTTGGGAATAATTTTTTGAAAAAAAGCCTATACATCGGAAATATTTAAAAATATTATTTTAAAATTTTATAGTGAAAAACGTATTATTTTTATATAATTTTATATATTATATAAATACTATATTTATAATATTTATATATTATAAAATAAAATTTTTAAAATTTATATATTTTTTATTAATTATAAGTAATTTAAAAATGTATTTATATTATAATTATAAAATTAAAAATAAAAAAATTAAAATTATTAAATTAAAAATAAACAAATAAATTTAATATTTAAATATATAAGAATAAATTTATTACTATAATTTAATAATAAAATAACTATATATTAATATAAAATAATAATATTAAATATAAAATATTTATAAATATAAATTAAATTTTTAATATATAATAATAATATATTAAATAATATTTATGACTAAATTTCTTAGGTTTTTACTTATTATTAGAAATAATGTTTTTCTTTATAATTTAATATAAAGAATAGGAATTTTACAAAATTTAATTATAAAATAAATTAAAATTAAAAATCTTTAATAGTTTATAATAATATTTATATATTAAATAAATATATAATAAATATAAAAAAATATATTAAATTTAAAAAATTAATTAAAATTTATGATAGAATTAATACAGAAAAATATTTTAAAAAAATATTAATACGATAATATAAAATTTTAAAATTATATTATAATAAAAATATAAAAATTAATTAAAATATAAAATTAATAAAATATAGTTAAAAAAATTATAAATAAAAAAATAAATTAATTTATATATAAATTATATAATATTATTATAAATATAAAATAATAAATTAATGTTAATATACTATAATAAAGTATATAAAAGGTTGAGGGGGTTAGGGATAATGAAGGGAGTGTGTTATTTATAAAATGTATTTTAAATCATTAAATAATATAACAAAATTATAATTATTAAAAAATATTATAATTTTTTTTAAATAATATAATCTTTTAAAAATAATTTATATATATTATTAATTATATTTATAATTAAAAAATAAAAAATAATAAAATTTAATAATTATAAAAATTATAATTATTAAATTTTATAAAATGGTTTTATTAAATTATTTATTACAATTAATAATAATAAAAATTAATATAAAATTTCTTAATAAAATTACAATTAAAAATAATATGAATTTTAATAATATATAATATTTATAAATATTTAATAATTATATAAAATATTTTAAATAATAATTTAAATTAAGATATATTATTTTAGTATATTTTGTAATTTTTTTTTTTTAATAATTAAATATATTTATAAAAATAAATTATATAATAAAATAGAAATAATATAAAATATTATTTATATAAGAATAAATTATATATAACATAGTAGCAAATAAAATATTATTTATTTCAATATAATTAAAAAAATTTTAAACAAATTAATAATTAAATTAAATATTATAATTTAATTAAAATATAAAATTTATTATTATTAAATATATATTATATTAATTAATATTATAAAATCTAATTTAATTTAAAATAAATAAATATAAAATATAAAATAATATATAGTTATATATATAAATTGTAAATATTTTTAAAGCTATATATTAAATATTAAAAAAATTATATAAACAATAAAATTAAAAATATAATTAATATAAATATAACTTAAAATAATTTTTATATATAAATTATATAAATTTATTAAAAATTATAAATATAATAAAGTAAGTTAAATAATAATTAAAATATTTATTAAATAATTAATTATAAAAATAGAAGTTAAGTAATTTTTAAAAAAACATTAAAATACCAATACGAGGAAATATGTTAATCTAATTAAAAAAAAATTCATAATAAAAAATATTTATATAAATAATAATATAATTAAAAAATTAAAATTAGTATTAAAGTATTAAAATAAATTAATTACTAAATAAATATTAATATTATTAAAAAAGTTAAATAATAATATATATAATAATACAAACAATACTTTATAAATTTTATTAAAATACTAAGTTAAATTTATATTTATATATAAATTAAAATATCTTATAAATTTAAAAATTAAGAATCACGTGGGTAATTTTAAAATAATAAATAAATTTTAATAAATAATTATTTATTTATAATAAGTAAAATATAATTAAACGTAAAATATTAAAATAAAATTTTTTTATATAAAATATTAATATAAAATAATTATATAAATAAATTAATATATAAATAATTATATATCTTAATTTATATACAAAATAAAAAATATTTAATCATTATAAAATATAAAATTATTATAATATTATACCATTGAATGATTAAGATTTAATTAAATTAAAATTTGTTTTAGAAAATAAAAACAAATCACAATTATGATATAAAATTTACCTTATAAATTTAATAAAATTAAATATTTGTAATACAAATTAAATCTGTTATTTATAAAATATATTATTTTATATATTTAATATTATAATTAAAATAATATATTTTATTTTATATAAATTTGTTAAAAATTTTAAAATATAAAAACGAAAAAAATCCCAGCCCTGGAAAAAAAAATTTTTCAAAAACAAATAAATACCTAAAAACGTAATTAAAGTTAAAATTTTAATTTTTTGGGGGGAATTGCGATCAAGATAAGTTGCAAATAATGGGACAAAAAAAAAAAAACAAAAAAAAAACATTCCTTTTTTGCCAAAAAGAAGTATTTCCCCCCCCTAATTTTAGTAAAAAACAAAATTTTTAGGCCTCCTTAAGGAATATATAATAATTTAAAAATAAAAAGGGAAACTATAGAAAATTTTTAGTAAAAGAAGAAACAAAAAAAAAAAACGATTATAATACGAAAAAAGAAGAAAAGATGATTTTGCACGTCCAGGGGTTCGGTGTGTGTTTGTGTGATTTTTAAAAAAAATAGATAATGAAAGACGAATAAGGTTTTTGGCTTTTTTGTTTCTCCCCCCCCCCCCGCCCCTCGCCCGCTTGCATTTACGATAACTTCCCCTTTTCTCTCTTTCTCTGCTTCCTCTCTTCCTTCCTCCCCCCTTCCCTAATGTTTTGGTGGTTTCTTGTGTGGGGTCTTTTGTCTGTTGTCTCCTTCTTTTTCTCCCCTCCCTTCCGGGTGTGCGTCCCTGCCCTCATTTTTCCTCGCGAATGATTCATTCTGATGAATTGGCTTTCTTCTTCGCTCTTTCATTCCCCTCCCCCGTCCTCCTCCTCTTCCCCCCTTCCTCCTCCCTTTTTTCTTGATAAAAAAATTATAATATAATGTTATTGTTCACTTATATTTATTCTGGCGGGTATATTGGCGTGTTTTACTTTAAAATATATGGTTTATTGTGCTTATTATATTTTAAATGTTTAAACTCAGACAATTATATCTATTATCTATATAATAAATAAAAATATATAAAAATATATTATTAAAAAATTTAAATATAAAAATAAATTTAAAATTATATAGTATTTTTTGAATGCGAAATTACAAAAAAATTATCGAGAAAAAAGGTATAATGTTGATGAAGAACTGAATTTAATAAATTTATATAATATAATATTAATATAATATAATAAATATTAAAATTAAATTAATCCCAAATTTAGAGCTATAAGAAATAATAAATTTGGATAAGGGATTATAATAAATTGAATTGTCAAAGATTGTTTTTAAAGTTTTATTAAAATCAAATAACTAAATATGTATTTAATATTAGTTAATAATAAAAAAGTTTTTGGATATTAAGATTAAATATATTATTATTAGTTAATAAAATATAATAATAATAATAATATAATTGAATATATATATTATAGTATATTTCTTTCAATAGGATAGATGTATATATTTTATATTTTAACAATGCAAAGAATAAATCAGACTTGGGAAGGTGCAGTTATTAATGTAATATTTTTTTTTAATTTATTAAGTATATTATTATTAGAAGTTTATAAAAATAAAATTTAATATATATTTTAAAAATAAAGGTATATAGATATTATTATTAGTAATGTTGAGATGAGAAAATGAATAAATGGTAGAAATTAAGTTATCATGGTGGCCCAGATTCGGATGAAAATTTGGATATTGGAGTATGTCTTAATTTTATTAAATTAATTTTATATCATGATAAAAAATACTTACCAGAAATATTAAAGGTTAAGTAAAAAATGGATTATCTAAAAATCGATAAATTGTATAATGTTATTTCAGTTAAGAACAAAAATTTTAACTTTTAATTAATTTATAGAAAAATTAAGTGGAGTAAATTAATGAATGGTGTTCAAGTAAAGAGTATAATTTATTTTGTGTTTTTGTAAATTATTAACATATAATATTATTTAGTAATTAGTAAATTTTAACAAGATATAAAGCAAATAAATTTATAAAAAAATTAAATTGTTTAATAAAATTTAATAAATTAAATAATTATGGTATAAAAATATATAATATATAACAATAAATATATTAATATTATATAAATTCTTTTTATTATAATATATATATTATAAAAATATTAATATTATAACAATAAAAGAAAATTAAATTAATAAAAAATTCGAATTATCTTATATATAAAACCGAAAAAATTTCTAATTTTTTAATATATTTGTATATATCATAAAATGATAATATTTAAAATTTTGGTATTATTATTTATATATTATGAATAATAATAAATTTATCATGAATTTTTATAAATAATATTTTAATATATATATAATATATTTATATTAAAAATATAATTAATTTAAAAAATTAAAATTATAAATTTATAAAAAAATAAATTTATTATTTATTAATATATTATTTATAAATATAAAATATAATATAATTTAATATATTATAATTTATAATTCAAAGAATTTAAATTTAAATATTATAAAAATTAATTATTTATAAATATATAAATAAAAGTAATTTATAATAATATTGAATAATAATTATATTAATTTAAAATTTAATAATAAAATATATCATTATAATACTTATAAAATATTATAAATAAATATATTTATAATAATTATAGTTATAATATTTTAAATAATTAAATTTATAATTTATATTTATATGTATAAATTTAATTTTATATTAATAATTATAAAATAAATTTTATTCGTCAATAAATAGTATTCTAAATATTAATAAGTAATTATATATAGAAAAATAAATAAATAAATACTTACTATAATTATAGTATTTATATAAATACTTATTAAATTTAAAAATAATGTAAATAAATATTTAAAGAATAATTATTTAAATAAGAAACTATTATAAATATTGTTATAATAAAATTAATTAATAATAATTATTTAAATAATATATTATAGGGTCCCCCCCCAATTCCCCCAAAGGATCAATATATAATATAAATGTATTTCATAACGGGTTTTTTAAATCAATAATTATTTCTCTTGTTTAAAATTTTTCCCCCCCTTCAAAAAAAATTTTTTTCCCCCCCCTTTTTAGGGTTAAAGAAAAATCCCCCTTTGGGAATGATACCTATCAATAAAATATCTGATTGTTATTGTTATAAAATATTATTTTATATTTTAATAAAGAAAAATAAAAATATTATATAATAATTAAAAATATCTTAGAATATTATTAAATAATAATTATTATACATAAATATTATAAATTAAAATATATTTTTAGTATCAATAATGCTATTAAAGAGAAAGTTTCTTGAAAAAAAAATTCATAACTATGTATTATATATAATTAATATATATTTAGATATATTATAAGTATTATAATTTAATTCTGTGAAGGTATAGATATTAATAAAATATTTATAAATTTAAAATATAATAATTAAAAATTTTAAATGTATAGCTGTTTCGATTTTATACATTAAAATTAATTTTATTAATATAATAAAATATTATTATAAATGAATATAAACATATAAATTTTTAATAAGAATTACATAATTATATTAAACAATTAATTAAATTATAAATATTCGTAGCTAAAAAGCCTCATACTTGACATTAAAAGAATTAAATCAAAGAATAATAAAAATTTATAATATATATTTTTTTTTTGTATGAAAATAAAAATTTAATTCATTATTAAACTATTATAATTATTAATCGTACTAAGTAAAAATATATAATTAAAAATAATATAAATTATAAATTATTATTCATAATTTATTATAATAATAATATATAATTAATGATAAATAAAATTATCAGTATAATTTGCAGATGTTTAATAATCTCATTAATTTAAAATATATATATTAAATTATTTTTTATTAGTAAAAAAATTTATAAATAAAATAAATATTAATTAGTAAAAAAATAAGTTAAAAAATATAATCAATAGTTATTTATTCTTTCTTAATATAAATTTCATAAAAACTTTTAATAAATTTATATTTATAAATAATATTATATATAAAATTTTAATAAATAGATCATAATTTTTAAAATCAAAAAATTTTTAATATAAAATGTTATTTGATTGTTTGTGGAAAAAAAAATAAAGAATTAAAAATAAATAATATTATATATATATTAAAATAAATATTATAATATAATAAAATAGTATAAATAAGAGTTTTATTATTATTTTAAATTTTTATTATATTTTATAAAGGATAATATAATAAAAAAATTATTTTATGTATAAATTAAATCACTGTTAAATATTAATATTTAATAGGAGCAAAATCAATGTTGTAAAAATATAATGTTTATTTATAAATTGTAATTAATTTAATATTATATTACAGATAATTTGAAAATTTAATATATAATAATTAAATTAAATATTTAATAAATAAAAATATTTATATGTTAGTAGTAATTATAAATCATGAATTCTTAATATTAAATATATATTTTTTAAAATATATAAATATAAATAATTTTATTTATATTATTATTATAAAATATTATAATAATTAAATATCAATTATAATAATTATTTTATTAATCAAAAGTTTAAAACAATCTATATTCATGTTTATAAATTATTATTAATAGTTATGATTAATTAAAATAACTAATAATATTTTGGAATTTAAATTAAACAAATAATATATATTTTTAAAATAATATAAATATAAATTAATTAAAAAATATTAATATATAAAAGTAAATATTAATTAAATTTTAAATTTGTAATGAATAATGAAAAAATATAAAAAAATGATTAATAAATAAATAGTATTATATAGATAATATTATAAGAAGGTAATATTTATTCATCCTGATCGAAGGATGAGAGAGAAGAAGGGAGAAGAAAAAAAAAAAAAAAAAAGAGGAGAAAAGGAGAAGGAAAGAAGGAAAGAAAGAATGAAAAAAAGAAAAAATTGAAATAAAGCAAGAAAAAAAAGAAGATAGAAGAGATGAAAAGATAAGAGAAGGTAGACGTTTGGTTAAAAAAAAAAAAGCCAATCAAAACCCTAAAAAATTCTTTTTTTTTTTTTTTTTTTTTTTTTTAAAATGTTCAAACGAGGTCGAGGGAATTTCGTTTAATGTTTAAACTTTTAAATTACAATAAACGTTATTTTTGTTATAATTTCATTTTTGAAACATTTTTTTAAGTTTTTCCTTTTTTTTTGTTTTATAAATGTTGAATCATTTTCTTTAATTAAAACAAACGTTATTTTTTTTTATAAATAGGATAAGGCTTAAAGAGAAATTGGGTTTTTTTTTTTTTTTTTTTTTTTTTTTTTTTGGTTTGGGTCCTATCGTTTTTAATGTAAAGCAAAAAAAAAAAAATAAAATTTTTTAATTTTTTGGGTTTTTTTTTTAGTAAAATTTTTTTTTTTTTAAAAAATCAAAAAATATTTGGTGAAAATTTCGTTTTTTCAAAATTAATATTAATAAACATATATAAATAAATTATAATATTTATTATTGATCTACAAATGTTATTTTCTTAGCTTAAAAAACAACCAACATTTTCTTAAAACATTTTAAATAATTAAGAATTAAATAATATATATAAATAATATTTTAATAACTTTTAAATATTATATTATTTTAATTTATTATTAAAATAATTTAAAAATTCTAAATTTAAATTAAAAATAAGTTGTAAAATATTTTATTTTTATATAAATTATTATAATAATTTAATAAATTATATATTATAATCATAAATATTATAAATTTAATAATATATTATTTAACTTATAATAATATATATTTAATTTATAAATTTTAATTAAAGTAATCAATATTTTTTTTAATAATAAGCATGGTTTTTTAAAAAAAAATATTTTATAAAAACTAAATAGTTGTTATAATTAATAAAAAAATTTCATATATATTTAATAAAAAGTTAAAAGTATATTTACTTACTATATTTAATAAGAATTTTTAAATACAAATGTTTAAATATAGTGAAGATTTAAAAATATTAAATAATAATAAGTTATAATATTATAAAAATGGGAAAGAAAAATATAATAATATAAGATATAATATATTCGTTATTTATTTATAATTTTAATTTTTAAATTTATTTAAAAAAATATTAAATAATATAAAATATTTATATTTTAAAATACATCTAATTTAATTATATTAATATTATTAAAATACGAATATGGGTTTTAAGATTTATAAGTATTATGTCAGTGATATCATTATTTAGATTATATTTAATATTATTATAAATAATTCAAATTATAAAATTAATTAATTTAATTAATTAAAGTATTATATTAAAAATTAATTTTTAAAAATAAAAATTAATTATAATATTAAAAAAAAATAATTAAAATTATTATTTAATATATAATTTTTATTGTTTTTTTTATAAATAAACAATAATATAAAATTTTGATATTAACCATAAATAAAATTAATATTTATATTAAATAGTTTATTAAAATAAATTTATTATAAAAAAACTTCAAATGATAAAATGAAAATCAATTATACTTTATAAAATATATAATTAATAGTATATAATTTTTTAATGATATGAATTGAATAATAATTATATTAAAATAAAATAAGTAAAAAAGATTTTATGAATATAAATATTTTTATATTAATTAAATATTTTAAAATTAATTAAAATTAAATATTAAATATTAAAAATTTTTAAAAATAATTATATTTTATTATTATATTAAAGTAATAATTATTATAAACTTTTCTGTTATTAAATTGTAATATTAAATAATAATAGTTTTAAATAAATAAATTAAGAATTATAAATTTATATTATAAGATATAAATAAATTTATATTTAATATTATTAAAAAAAAAATTAATTAATTTTAATTTTTATTATAATATATAAAATATAAAGTTATTTAATATAATTATTTTAAAAAATAAAATATTAAATATATATATAAAATTCAAATTAAAAAATTAATTAAGATTAGTACAAATTATAAAATAATAATTTTTTTAATTATAAATATTGTATATATATTTATTATTAACTAATATGGTGAAAATTTTAAAAATAAGTTTCATATTAATTTAACAATATTATATATTAATAATATAGAATATAATTAAAAAATTAATTGTTAAAATATAATAAAATAATTTAAATTTTTTTTTTTTTTTTTTGTTTTTAAATATAATTAAATATTTATATTTTAATAAAAGTTATTTAAAGTTTATTAAATTTTAATTTTTATAAATATAATATTAATTTGAAAATTTAATTAATATATTAATAGTTTATTAAAATTTAATCTAAAAATTTAATAAGTTATATAACAATATATTAAATGTATAACATTTTTTAATTATAAGGAATACAATAATATCCAATAAATTATATTATAATTACGTAATATAAAGCTAATATGCTAATTAATATCATTTGAGAAAAATAAATAAATATTATTAGGTATTAAATAAATAGTTAAAGTAAAGCTTAAATACAAAGTAAAGCTTAAATGCAAAAATTTAAATACAAAGTTAACGCTTAAATACAAAGTAATTAAAAAATATTGTCCATCGCAAAAATTTATTAATATAATAAACATTTTATATTTAAAAATAATTATTTTTTTTTCTTATCTTTAAATTTTTTATAAAAAAAAAATCAAAAATAATTTAAAATGTTAGTAAATTATTTGTTAAATTAAATTTTATAGTAAGATTTATATAAAATAGATAAACAGTAATAATTATTTAAAATTTTATTTATAGTTAATAAAATATAATAAATTATAAAATATTAAAATATTAATTAAAAATTTTTATATTTAATTATATAATTTATATATAAAATAATTATAACTATAAATAGTAATATAAATATAATATAAAATATATGTTCTTTAATTTGTATAAATAATAATAATAATAATTTTAAAATAATTAATAATCTATCATACCAATTCGTTGAAAATAGTATTTATTATAAAATATTTAAAAATATGTATAAAAATAAAAATTATTATAAAAAGAATAAAAAAAGGTATTAAATATTTTTGTAATTATAAACTATATTTATTATAAAAATAGTATATACATTTTCACCTGAAATTGTAAAATAAAGTTTAAAAAATCCCAGGAAAAAAAAAACAGGAAAACCCCAAGATTTATACGGAGCACAGGTCTGATCTATTTCTAGCCTCTTTATGTTTTTGAAAAATCTTTTTTTTTTTTTTAAACTCTCAATTTAAGTAAAAAAACCTAGGGGCTTAAAGACAAAAAAAAATGGCCTGCCTTTCCCCCCCTCTTTATTTTGCAACGCAGAACTGGCGGAAGCGACCCCTTTGGTTTTTTTCCTGCGGACCAAGGGGTTCCCGAAAAGGGTTAACCCAAATAAAGATTAAAAGTGGGGAAAAAAAACCCCGAAAAACCTCCAAAGCAAACCCAAAGCCAAAAAAAAAAATCTTAAATTTTTTAAATATAGAAAGTATATTTTTTGTTATGCATAAGAAATAGTAATCAATAGTACAATTTCACAGCAGCGAAATATTTATATTTATTAATTATTATATATTTATTATTTAATTAAATATTATTATAAAATATAAGTAAAGTAATAATTATAATTTATTAATAATTATTTTAATATGTTATTATGATTTTTTTTCAAATAAAATAATTTAATAATGTTGTATGAATTCTCATTTAAAATTATTATATATTATTAATAATATTTATTAATAGATTTATAATTTATTATATAATATATCATTTATGTTATATTAGTTAATAAGTCGTTAATTTAATATAAATTTTATTAATTTAAATTAATTATAATAAATAAATTAAATAAATAATATAATAAATTTAAATAAAATTAATATAAAAAATTAATAAATAAATATAAAATTTGTTAATAAGTATAGAAATTTCAAATAAAAATATAAAATATAGTGATATTAAATAAAATAAATTATTTAAATTTAATATTTAGTATATAATACTTAATAAAGATTTTTTTATAATATTTAATTCATAAGTATATTATTTTTATATAAAATAAATATAAATATAACATAATTTGTTATTTTTATTATAAATAATATATATCTTTATGTTATAAAGCTATAAATTATATTCTTTAAATAATATATTTTTTATATAATATAATAAAATATTGTAATCAGAATTTATAGTATATTAAACTTAACAAAAATGTCAGATATTTAATTATATTTATTTTATTCAAAAAAAAATTTAAATTTTTTCCCCAAAAAAAAAAAAAATTTTTTTATTCGGGCACTTTTTTGTTTTTTTTTCCCCAAAAGAAAACAAAAAACAAACCCAAAAACAGAAGTATGGAGGTCTCAATTTTAAAAAAAAGAAAATTTGGAAAAAAAGATATAAAAAAAAAATGTTTTTTTTTTCATCGATCGCGCCCCCGGGCCGAAACGGCACCCCCTGGAAAAAAAAATTTTTTGAATTAATACATGATGATTAAGAAGTACCCCAAGAAAAAAATTTTTTTTTTTTTTTTTTTTTTTTTTTTTGAAATTGTTTTCGAAAATTTTTCTAAAACCCCCAAAAAAGAAGAAAAAAAAAGGCTCATGGCCTAGTTTTTGGGGAAAAAAAAAAATCTTACCATTTCATAAATGATCTTTCTCTCCATTCCCCCAAAAAAATAAATCCCAATAAATTTTTTTTGGGGTTGTTCAAGAAAAAATAATATTTTTAAAAGGGTTAAAACCAAAAATAAAAATTTTTCCAAATATTTTATTAATATTTTTACAAGTTTTAAAAAATTCACATTTTCCGAAAAAAACCAAAATAGGGGGTTATTTTTCAAAAAACATAGTTTTTTTTTTTTTTTTTCCCCCCCCCCCAACAAAAAATTTTGGGAAAAATGCCCCAAAAAAAAAAAAAAAATTAAGTTTAAGAACGCAAATAAAAAATTTCAAAAGATAAAGAAGACGAAGGGTTTTTTTTTGGTGTTAAAAAAAGGTTTTTTTTTTAAAACGATTTTTCTGCCCCGGTTTTTTTTTTTTTTTTTTTTTGTTTTTGCCCCTTGCTTTTTTTAATTTTTGAAATAAATCAAAAATCGGAAAACTAAAAAAATAAGAAAAAAATTTTTTTTGTTTTTGTCAAATTTATTTCAAAACAAAATTGGGGTGAAAAAAAAAAAATAAATTTCCCCCCCTTTTTAAACAAAATAAAATTTTTCCCCCGTAATTAAATAAAACAAAACCAACCTAATAGCTACCACAAAAACAAATATTTGGGGGGAAAAAAAAATTATAAACAAAAAACAAGAAAAAAAAATACTAACAAGTAAAATTTATAACATAATTTTTTAATTCCAATTTAGACAAAATAATGTATAACATAATTAAAGGAACTTTGAATTTAATTTAAAAAATACTATTTTGAAAAAAATAAAAACAAAGATTTTTTTTAAAGGGTTTTTTTAATTTCCCCCCCCCCACCTAAATTTCAAATAATGGGGGCCCAAACCCACAAATGTTCCCCCGAGCCCCCAAAAAGCCCCCCCCCCCAAAAATATTGAAAAAAAATGGGGAAAAAAAAAGAAAGATGAAAAAGCCCTCTCTTTATAAATAAAAACTTGTTTTAATTGAAGATATTTTGCACCCTTGGCGCGGGGTTTTGGACATTTTCAAGCCGACCAAGACCCAAAAACACTCTCCAACCAGTTTTTGGTTT
>JABUQX010019713.1:0-15000 GCA_015478945.1 Trachelipus rathkii
TATATATATATTATCCCATATCTATCATATGGGTAGGTATAACTGCCGGGGGGGACTTTATCATAACATGTTACACACATAATCACACCTAACCGTATCTCTATATAATTTATATATCTATTACACTTAGCTCACCCCTATAACTCACCTTATTCATCATCTATATATTATAGCTTAAATAATATTATACTAGTGACCTTCACACATACACATACACACTAATACATATAAATCCTACACACACAACACACATTTATATATATTTATATAATATCTATATCTATATATATTATATTTAATTATATTAATTAATATCTATATATTATATATATATATTCTTCTATATTTATAAAGATATCTATCTAATTATATAATATTATATCTTATATCATATATATCTTATTTATACTTATATATATCATATATTATATCTCTTATATCTATATTTCTATACGTAATATTAATACCATTTTTATCATATTATATCTATTTTATTAATCTATATCTATATTAATTATATATATATATATATCTTACTATCATATATCACATATCTTATAATATACTCTCTTATTCTTCTTATATATTATTATTCATACTATTACTACTATATTCTATTAAATCTATTTGTATATCTTTTCACTTCTTTATACCATCAAGGCAAATATCTAATATCTGACTGGATTTTTCAGCAAAGTGTACGGTTTCTGTCTTACACTTCCTCAATACATAAAAAATAAAAAAAAAAAAAGATTAAGTTGTGTGACCAAATTTGTTCTATCAATATCTCTATCCCAGCAATATATCTTTTTCTTCAAGATTATATAATATTTAATATTTTACATTATAACAAAATATTTTTTTTTTATAATCTATATCTCACAAATGAAATTACCGAGTGTCTATCTCGCTACATTTAACACACAATGAGAGTACTCTGATTTACACCCACAACCGTGATCTGGGCACCAAGCTAACGGTTTAACCCAAGTTTTGTTATCTAAATAACACTATCGGCACTCACTTGCTCACATTGAGATTCTATCCAGTAGACCATTTCCATCCTGCACTGTGGTCCTCGAATATACATCTATCCCACTCCCTCTCTCCCTCCGCGCTCGCCTCCGTCCGTTTTCGCTCCCATCCGTGGCTCCTTTTTCTCCTCTTTTTCTCCCTCTTCTCTCTCTTTTTCTTCTTTCTCTTTTCTTGCGGGTTCGCTTCGCTGCCTGTGGCATCCCCTCTTCTCGCTGCGCGGCGCTCCCTCCCCGTCCTGTCCTTCTTCCGCTGCGGCCCGTCGCGCTCTCTCTCTGCTCATGATCTGCGTTACACATTCTTGTCTTGCTGTACTTTCCCTATTGTGCGCTACAATAATCAATATGTACGAGATTTCCCCCCCCCCGCCGACACATTTATTTTTAGGATTCGTGAAATTACTTATATAGAGCTTCTGTGGAAAGTTCATTTGTTTAGACACCGCTCTCATCTGCCAATTACAGGTTCTTCCGAAATCTTGCTCGTGTGCTCTGAAATTTTTCTGTGTTTGAGGGTGTTATTGACAGAGTGTGTTCGTGAATTTTTAGTGCATTGTGGTACACTATTACCGTTTCTTATTCGGCCAGCCACCATACAGATAAAGTGTAAATAAGAAAATAAATCGTTTAAAGATAGTTAGTCACTAAAGTAATTGGAAAAAATAGAGAGAAGAAAGAAGAGATAAATAATCTTGACAAGTTATACATTATAATTAAATAGTGCTAAAAATTAGATTGATAACATGTTACTGAAAGTTGAAATTCTAATACTATCATCTAGTCTCCATCAAATAGCCACTCTTAAAGGTCAAAATCATATATAAAATATTTCAAAGCATTTCTTAAATCGGAACAGATATGTTCTAAAATTTTGTGTGCGAGTCATTTACGATCTTTTTTTACTTATTTGTCGGTCAGCGACACGAAAAAATTTATCAGCGAAGAGCCGGCACGGAGCCGAGCACGCTCTCGTCGGTCAAGCTAACTTCTTTCACTTAACATGACCGTGGCCTCCCGGTTTCAGTAGTATCAACTGACAGTTGATGTTTCTTGCTCACTCCCATGTTTGACCAGCGCCTCTATTTCGCTCCTCCTCCTTTATGGTCGAGATGTTTACTTTTAATTGCTTGAGATACATAACTCAGAAATGGCATAGAGATTGGTAATGATAGGAACGTGTACCTTTTAAAGTCCTCCTCATTAATAAATAAAAGAAGTTTTCCTAAGTATAATCTTATTAAAATCTTTTAAACTTTCTCTATCATATTTCAATTTCCAGCTCTATTCTTTTCTCTCTCTTTATCTCTCCTCTCTTCTTTTTCTTACCCTTCTTAGGTTTCCTCACTCTTAGATTTTTTGAGGGTGCATATGGTCGTAATTGTCTCCAAAACATGCAATTAATCTCATTATTTTAATTGACTTATTAATTTAATACAAAAACTCACCATCTGACCTCATTATCAGTTCTCCATCAAGAGATTAGCCTCTATTCATCCACTACTCTATCCTCCCCCTTCCCTCCTTTTCTGCCGCCTCTTTACCCCCCTTTCCATAAGCTCCTAGCGTGTTCCTGTGTGTGACTTCTCTGCTCTTGCCCTCATCGGTGCACCTTTATTCTTCACTTCTTAATATATCATATTATTGGAGTTCGAGTGTCTGCCTTTATGTAGCTTTCTTCGCTTCTCTCTCCTCTTCTCTTTCCTTCTATCTTCTATCTTTTTTCGACTTTTATCTTTTTTTCTCTCCTTCTCCTTCTATCTTTTTCTTCTTCTTCTTCTTCTTATTTTCTTATTCTTCGTGTTTGCTGTATTTTTTCATTGATTCTTTGTTTTTTCTTCTGTGCGGGGGTTAGTTTACTTCTCTCTCATTTTCCCTCTCTTTTCTCCTCTTCTGTCTTCACTTATTCCGTCTATAGTCTTCTTCTTTAACTCTTCTCTATTTCTCCTTGTTCTATGTTCTTCTCCTCTTCTTCTTTATTCTTCTTCTTGGTTCTGTTTTTTAATATCTATCATATTCTCTCCTTTTTCCTATCTTTCTTCTTTTATTCTCTATAACTTCATTTATATTCTTCTTCTTCTTCCTTCTTCTTATTCTTCTTATTCTTCTTCTTCTTCTTCTTCTTCTTCCTTTTCTCTACTTTCTTCTTAATATACTTCCTTTCTGCATATTTCTATTATTCTATTATATAATTATATTACTTATTATTATGTACTTTGTGCTCTTTTGTTATTTTGTTTCTGCTAAATCTTTCTTTCTTCATAATTCTCTTCCATATTTCCGTATTTTTCCATTTTGCGCCTGTTTTGCCCTTCTTCTTATGTCTTCTTTTCTATCTTCTTCTTTTTTCTTTATTTTTTCTTCATATATACTTCCAAACATACTTTATATCTTTTTACATATATTTTGCTTCTCTCTACCCTACTTCTATTACATTTTTTTCTTTTCTTATTCTTCTTCTTTTTTTTCAATTTATACTGTTCTATCTTGTTCTTCTATATCTCTTTTTATCTTTCTTTTCTTGGGTATCTATCTTCCTTATTTATCAAAGGATAATGAGCTTCTTAATTATATATCTTTTCTATACTTATTTATATACGGTAGTTTTCCTAAACAGTTGAGTTCTTCGCTATACATTCCTTTCCTCTCTTTTTTCTTTCTATTCTTTTCTTTCTTCCTCATATTATTTCTCTACGACATTGGCTTTCTCTACTATATATTGAGATGTCTTTCGTCCCTATTTGAAACGTTATCTCCTATCCCGTCCAATCTCGATGTTGTGGTTCCGTATTCCAACCTAACAAACCATTACTTCTACCTACGTTCTAATCCCTCCTCATAAAACCTAGCACTACACTTCCTACTCCAAAATTTCAACTTACATAGCTCCCTTTTCTACACTTCTAAAAAATCAATAGTTTTTGGCTCCGGTTCTATACGTATCTCAATTCTTCCTCCTCATCTCTTCTGCTCTCCTAATCCTCCTCTCTCCTCCTCCATCCCCTCCTACTACTCTCTCCTCCTATCCACTATTCCGGAACCTCTCCTCCTACTCCCTCTCCTCTCAGATCCTCTCTCCTCATCTCCTAATCTCCTCCTGCTCATCCTGCTCCTTCCTCTAGCTCATCCTCACTCCTCCTCTTCCTTCCTCTTCATCCATATCTCTCTGAACTGAGCTCGGTCCCTCTCCTCCTCCTGGGCTGTTCCCACTCATCATAGCATGGCCTCCTCGAAAGGGTGCCTCTTAATTTGTGAGCATCATAGCTTCTCTATTTTTCCTGCTTTAATCACTATTTCATTTTAACAATCGTGATTTTCTTGCTTTAATATCTATCACTACTCCTCCTAACCTGTACTCACGTAGTTGAACTCCTCATAACTTATCGTTATCATAATTCTCTCATAACGATCACTGCGGTAATACAATTAAAATCTATCCTCTGCTCTGATTAAGTTCTTAACTCATAACAAAAATTAAATTGTAGTAGCATTCTTCTTCAGAGCTTTAAATTCGCTCTGACCTCTACTCCTATCATCAATATCTTCCTCCTCCTAGGGTGCTTATCTACTCATCTCCTCATCTCATCTAACCTATCTTCATTATTACCTTAACTCTCTCCCTCCTACTCATCTAATCTTTACGATATCCTTGTTCTATTGCTATTCTTCTTCGAAATTATTTTCTTTTCATCTTCTTCTTCTTACTTCTTCTTATTCTTCTTCTTAATCTTTATTAACATAAATAATACCTTCTATATATTAGTTCATATTATACTTCATCTCCATTCTATATTTCTTCCTTAGTGTTTTCCCCGCTCTCGATACATTCATTTTAGCCAGTTCTCTTTCCCTAACTTCCAACTGTGTAATTCAGTTGCCCTACTCTTTTTAGACATCTCGCCGGTGTTTGTAAGGTACTGATTTCCCCGTGCTACCCACATGTGCTCTGGTGCTCGCCCACTCGTTAGTGTATTGTTTAGGCGCCTTCCGTTTGTGCTTTACGAGGTTGTCCTTGTTCGACTATATATAGATATATCCGAAAGCTTGTTTGTTGATTGCCGCCGAGAGTGTTCTAAACGTAAGTTGGTTGCGCTGCGACTTCCCTTTGATCATCGCGTGGTATATAGATATGGGTCTGAATTATATTTCCTTATTTGCGTGTTCATCACATTCTTCTTCTCTCTCTCCGCCTTGACCATCTTATTTTCTCCCATTTGTGTATTTCTACTTAGAAATTTATGCCTATAATTATCTTCTATCTCTCTTTTGGAAATAACATCCGTCATCTCTCTGGGATCCAATCTCTATCATTGTGACTTTAGCGTGTCATAATATTCATATATCTATTACTATTATTCTTTATTATATTATATTATTTCATATCTATATTCATATTCTTTATATATTATCATCTTCTACTTGACTCGGTTACGATGGGTGGGCCGTTCGTTGCCCGCTGTTTCATCGCCGGTTAAGGAGGTGTATATATTCTGGTTTTTTGTATGTTTGATTTTTTTTTCACCCTTCCTTTATTCCGTTTGTCGTATTTATTTTTACCTGTTTGGCCGCCCTTCTTTTTCTTTGTTTTATATAGTGCAAAATTAAAACTAATAACCTTAGGGATTTTTTTTTTCCTATGTGACTTAGCTAATTATCAAACAAATTTTTTCGTTTCTTTTCTTCTCTTCCACCCTTTTCCCTAGTTCGTGCAATACGCCATTCTACACCCTCCCATCCTTTTCTGTTATTTCTCACTCTTTTGTTCTCCTTATTCAATTTATTTTTTCCTGCCTTATTTTTTTCTTCCCATTTTCAACCTTGCCCATTCTTGCAGGGTCGTCTTTTCATTTTCATTTAACCTCTTATTATATCTCCTCTTACTATAAGTCTTTCTCCCAACCTTCCTTTTCACTTATCTTTATCTTACTTGCCTTTAAATTCTATTTGCTTTTTACCATTTTAGATTTCATCCGCAGCTTTTCCAGTCCACAGAGCTCTCACGCGTCTACTTGGGTTCGTTCATATCGGACGGGCCAGTGACTATACGGAAAAATTGCCCTCACAGAACGCCTTTTTTTTTTTTTTTTTTTTTTTTTTTTTTTTTTTTTAATTCTTATGTCTTTAATTTGGACACAAGGTTTATTCAAATGAACCCATGTTATGATTATATATTATAATATATATTGATTACACAGCTAATTAAAATATTTTTAACACTCAAACAGACGTTATGATCTAATTAGAAAAGAACACGAACATGGTTTTTAAAAAAGTAGATCTTAATTGACGTTCTTTAAATTTTATGAATTTAATTAGTACTTCCTTTTTCAATCCAGGAACTATAATAGTACTATTATAATGCGTTTCGTTACAATTTATTTTTAACGAAAACGTCACATTTTAGCGTGAACCTATATTAATTAAAAACTCACTATATTTCACTTTTCTGCCAAAACACGGAGTGACTTATTTACAAAAGTGTGCTCAGCGTGGAGGGTTTCTTCTTAAGAGTTGGTCACACTCTGGAACAGAGACTCATTAGAATTGGGGTGTCATGGCCATTACGGATCATAATTTAAGATTTCAATATAATAGAAATAACATTAATAAAGTGAGATCTTATTGAAATATTTAGTTTTAGTTAGTGTATTAATCAAGTAAATAAATAGTCATACGTATAAGCTGAGGTTTTATAGTAGACCTGGGTATTAATTGTGTGACTGATGTTAAATTTTGGATAATAAAGATTCTATATATGTTGGCTTAAAACTTGAATGGTATTTAAATAAACTTATTAATTTATATTTTATGATATATTGAAATTGAGTTAACAACGGAAAATAGTCACGTTAGACCGAGGTTGGTAGACGTGTGAATAATGGCGTTACTGATATTTCTGTCTTCACAATTCTATATATTGCTTGAAGGGTATTCATTGTTTTGAAAATAGTTACGTTAGGCTAAGGTTTATTAAACTGAAGTGACTGAAGTTTCCGTCTTCACTGTTGTTAGTTTTCTGAAGACGTTGTTTAGAGGGTGTTCCTCGTTCCGGGTTCACTAATTAATTATAAAGTGGAAGGAAGGCTAGGAGTTATATTTTAGATTGCTCCTCCATACTTCAAAAGATGGTGCTACCCACTTCATTTTAATATAGTGTTATGTTATGTTTCAGTCTTATAGTATTATTCACTCTTAATTATTCATATACTGTTTAACTGGCATATAAATTATGAAAAATAATTCAAGCGTATTTAATTAACATTAGATTTATAAGAATTAATTCATACAAAGACATTAATCGTTAGAAAGGTTTATTATTCTTGGAATTCTCTTCGAAGGAAGTGAGTTTTGATATTTACTAGTAAAGTTAAACCTTCAGGGGTATTATATTAATTATATGTTAAATATAATATATATATAATTAATTTATATATATAACATATATATATATATATATATATATTATATATATATATATATATTTATATATATATATATCTATTTATATATTGTGCATGCAATATTTCTTATTTGCAAATTTTAAGATTAACTTAATTGGGAATTTATCTTTATTTAACTTGTTTAAACTCTGATTTATTTGAGGAATTCTACTTTGTATCTTTTTAGAGGATTAATACTTATTTTTAGGTTGAGGTCTTCGGTCTCGCTTGACTTTTCTGTTAAAATTTCTTCATCGGCTTTTTCTGCATGCTCTATTGTTATTTATCTATTTTTTTTTCCATGATTCTTTATTTCATAATTATTGACAAGAACCAAAGGAGGATTTATTGAAACTGGCTAAACTTTATAATAACTCGTAAAACAGATTATTGTTTGATAGTGTTATTCAATATTTTAGTCCTTAGTATCTACACCTCAATAAAAAATCAAATTCAGCTTTTTTAAAAGGTTATTTTGTTTTATTTAACAGTTCTGTAGATATATAGAAAAATTAAGAATTCACTGTAGGATTTAAATTATAGGAGTTCAAAGAAACATTTGAATAATCTCTCAAAATTCCTTTTAGACTTTTCATGTAAATTTTTTGAAAATCAGCTGGTGTTGCTTTTTAGTTTATATTGTTTATCAATTTTAAATTTCAAAATGCTTAGTCAAAGATATATGCTTGAATATATATTTAGTTAAACTTTCGTTTGATATATTATCATCTTTAATAATTCTTTAGAAAGCTTTTTGAAATTGCATTACGATTGATATCAGAGAGATATAAGAGAGAGTGTTAGTTGAGAGGTGAGTGTATGTGATGAGAGCACGAGCAGAGGATTTAAGAGAAAGATAGAGACGGTAGAAGAGCAGAGAGAGAGAGAAGAAAGTATATGGAGTAGACAGAGAGAGAGAGAGAGCATAGAAGGAGGTAAATGAAGTACAGAATGAAATGACGATGGTATATAGGGAGAATGATAGCGACGAGAGGGGTACTTTCTCAAGAAGACACGAGTGAGGCCAAGTATGTCGCATTGACGTAATTTCTAGAGCCCGCAGTCTGGTAAGTAAATGTAGATAAGAGATGCTGCAGCAGAGTACAGTATGAAGAAGCGAGCGAAATTCCAGTCGTAACATTTGGCCCGAGAAATATTTAGACATTCAAAGTCCGTAGAGATAACATATCTATAATATTTTCAATTAACTCTGCCGCCTTTCTTTCAGTGTAGGCTTAGGGACGTAGGTTGAATCGTCTATATGTGGACATGCCTTCCCCACTCTTGTCGGTGTTGCATGCATGCGAGATCTCAGAGCTGAGAGTTGACCAGAGCGGATTCTTCTTACTTGGCTGCTATTTTCATACATATGTGAGCAATTCTTCTCGTTGCGACTCTTTCGTGGTCTTTAGGCTTGTTCGATCTTTACGTAATATAGGGTGCTCTTTTTACTCCCACTTGCTTTTCCCCTTTGCTTGTGTGCGTTTGCGGAGACCCTCGACGTATGGGAAGTGACTATCTTTATCACGACCGAATCAGTTGTACGCCATTAGTCTGTCTTTGTGCCCAATTGTAAAGGTGCCGACTTTCAACACCAACTATTGGGTTGTGTTAACGTCAATAGGAAGTAGATGTTCAGATGGTGATTCTAGTCACGTGTTTATTCAAGAAACGCAAATATTACTTCTTCGGTTTGACATTCAATCTAATCAATCTACATTTTCCAGTTCTTGTCCTTTCGTATTGTCTTTAATTAATTTTTCCATGACTGATTCATGATTGAATGGTTTTCCGTACTAAGCTAATTTCTTGTCTCTTATTATTTCGAATTATTTTAAACGTAATAAAACTCTTGGATATATTTTGCTGAAATGTTGCAATTTGGTCTCTCTTACTGCTTAAGTTTTAGTAATATTGTTTCTTTTATCTTGGTCCACATATCAAACATTAATAAAAAAAATAATTTAACTTTTCCCTTGTGCAAGCATTCATTTTTAAATGCACGAAGCGTCCCTTTAGAAATTTTTGTTTATTTTTTTGTTTATCCACTTCTAGAACAATTTCAAGGCCATGTCTCCACACAATGCTTTAAATTCAGGTCTTGTAAAAAAAACTTAATGGTGACTTTTTAACAACCATTTATAACTACTTTGTATTTTGAATTTTTTTTCATTTTTATAGACAGAAAGTTTTTTGAAATTGAAAGCAATTACACTTTAGTCCGAGTTTTTGAAAATAAAGGTTTATCTTGAACAGCTTTTGTTTCACCTCTCTTTTTACCATTTCCAGCAATGTCTGAATGAAATCATTTTAAATGTCGCATTAATTAAAAGGATCCAGTATATGTATTGTGACCCCCATGAATAACTGGTGGTTTAGTATAACTCTTAAAAGCATGATCGCTGACTGTATTTCATATAATGTTAATATTTCATATTGAAAATGTCAGTATTTTATTTCACATCGAGTAAAATAATTCGGCATACATGAGCGGTTTACGATTTTAGTTTAGTTGCCATGATTTTTGTAAGGATATTATACTTAATTAACTAATGTTACAATAGAAGTACAGAACCTTTTTTTTATTTAATTGAAATTAATAAATGTATAGAAAATTTCGGAAAAGAGAATATTATATTATATTTATATATATATAATTATATATATATATATTATATATTATATATATATATATTATATATATATATATATATATATATATTAATATATAGATATATATATTATAATTATATATTTATTATAATTATATATATTATATTATTACTATACGATATAAATAATATATATATATTATATATATATATATATAATATATATAATGTATATTATATCTATATAGGTATATTATATATATTATATATATATTATTAATTATATATATATATATATATAATCGCAAAAACACCTTACTTAATGTCCTAGACCCCAGTGGTCGACAATTGCGCGCTCGCGAGCGCCACTGCGGGCTCTTTGGCCCTTTGAGTGTGGCTCTTCCACAAATACCCGTCCATGGAAACCGGTAAGATGCTGGTTTTTCTTATTTTATTTTCTTTACAATACTTAATCTAGCTACTTTTTATTTGTTCTTTATCTTTAGGCGAAGCGGACTTATTAAACATTCAGAAGATTAAATGCCAATGTTATATAGTACGTTTTTGCTCGTGTTCTAACCATTATTACTTTTCGAGCTCGTGCCCCGAGGAAAGACTAGAGTGTAGTTAAGTGCCAGCACCCTTAGCTGTTGGAATTCCCCTGCCTTTGTCCGAAGCGCCTTTGCATTCCTTTCCAACGGTTCCTAACAGCCGTTGTTGGGGAGTGGCGTTTATGCACGAGTTGAGTGAGCTGTCAGTCGGTAAGTTTGTTGTGCATGGTTAGGGCTTAGTCGCGTTCCGCAAAATGCGAGGGTGTAACAAAAAGTAGCCTTACTGAAGCATTAGTTCCTATATTTTTCACAGCAAGTAAATTTACAGATATTTTTGTCATCAATTTAGGAATTGTAATTATTTTGTGTTGATGGCTTTATTATTATTGTTGTTTTGTATGGAAGATAGTTTATTGTCATTATTCATTGGGGTTAAAAATATTATAAAGTAATAAATTTGTAAAAAGTAAGTGAAGCTATTCTATCTACGACAATTGTAAAATGAAATTTTTTTTTCTAAGTGCCTGTTTTTTGACTATGGCTACAAAAAAAAGCAACAAACGGAAGACGACGTGATTTAAAGTTAATTAGAATGGACCGTGACTTTCGAGTTTATTCAAAACTTAAAATGCCTTCCGACCTATCTTATTTGTAAAGAAAAATTGGCTGACAACAAGAAATCAAATTTGGAGAGACACTTTACAACTAAACACGTGTCATTTAGTACTAAAAATTCTGTCAGTGGTGCAAGGAAAAAGGCAGCTGAGGAACTTCAGAAGAGTCAAGAAAAATCAGGTCCTGTATTTAATTACTGGATGCAATCTTCCAACAATGTTAATATTGCTAGTTTTGTGGCCAGTCAAGAGATTGCTAAGAGAGGAAAACCATATAGAGATGCGAATACATAAAAGTTGTTTTATAAATGCCTCCGAAGAGGTATTTCGGGATTTTAAGAACAAAACAGATATTCTAAAAAAATTAAAGAGTTACCATTGTCAGCTAAAACAGTGAAAGATAGAATACTCAAAATGTCTTCGAATATAACCAACCAGCAAGTCGAAGATCTTAAATTGGTTTCAGCCTTATCAATAGCAGTTGAAGAGTCTTGTGACATAAATGATACTGCGCAAGTTTCACTTTTTGTACAATTTATTTCATCTACAGGTCATAAAGAAGGTCAAACACGTGGAGAGTATATAGCAAATTTTGTAATCGAGTGCATTGAAAAACATCATATTCCATTCGATAAAATTGTCTCAATTTCAACAGGCGGGCGAAAAGTATGACCGGCGTAAGAAACGGTTTTGTTTGCTATTTTGAAAGAAAAAATTAATCACGAGATACTTACTTATTAACATTGCATTGTTCATTAAGGAGCGCTTTGTGCACAGACATTTCAAGAAGAAATTTACAAAGTAATGGAAATGGTGTAAGAGATTATCAACTCAATTATATCTAAAGCTCTTAATCATCGCCAATTTAAAGAATTTTAAGTTGAAATAGAGAGTGAGTACGCAGATCTTCTGTGGCATAACAAGGTGCGTTGGTTATCAAGAGGAAACGTTTTGAAATGTTTCGCTTCCTTGTTAACAGAAATTAAAACATTTCTTCTTAAGAAGGGTGTTCACTATCCACAACTAACAAACGATCAGTAGATCCAAAATTTTTATTTCATGGTAGACGTTACGTCTCATCAAAATCAGCTTAATCATAAACTACAGAGGAAAGGAAAAAAATTTTTTCGATGTTAGAAAAGGTTACTTTATTCGAAAACAAATTATTTCTTTTTGCTCAAGATTTTGAAAGAGAAACTTTGGTTCATCGCCAAGAAAATAATTATGATGGTGACATTTGCTATTTCAAAACAACACTTTTAAATATGAAGGAAGCTTTTCTCGACAAGTTTCAGGAATTCAGAAACAACAAAGCGACGTTAACCTTTGTTTAAAAAAAACTCTTAATGCTACTGTAACTTTCTCCTTTTAATATTGACATTGGCAATTGCTGGATTAAAAAAAAAAAAAAAAGGAATTGTGGAGCTCGAAATTTGAATGTCTTTGTGCTGATATATTCCAATTCTCCATTGGAGAAAAACATGTGAACTTAGTTCACAGCACAAGTGGTCTACTTTGAAAGACCTGGAGAAGGAAGATATGTGGATTTTTAACACCTGGAATATTATTCCTGGCTCATATAATCAGCTGAAAAAATTAGCGTTTGCTATTCTTTCCTTATTCGGGTCTACATATCCATGGAAACAACTATTTTCAAGCATGAACCTTATCAAGAGTAAGTTGAGAAGTCGTCTTATTGATGAGAAATTACAATCGTTCCTAAAATTAAGAACAACAACATACAAGCCAGACTTACCCAAACTTTCCAAGGACATGCAAGGCCATTCGTTCACATTCAGTGTTTGTCATTCATTGTCAATGATTTATTTATGGATTACCTTACAATTTAATTTTATAAATAAATAATATCGTTATTAAGTATGATATAAAGTTTTATTCAACTCTCTTTTAAGAGCCAAATTTTTTAAACTTAAACTATATAAGTAGGTAAATTGTTATTAACTTAATAAAAGTATTCCTAAGCTGGACTTTGCTGAAAACGTCCTCAAAAAACTTTAAGACGAAATAAGTATACAAGACGAGTGTGTATGAGAGAGTTGGATAGGGTCGACCTCAGAGAACGTACTTCAATCAGATTAAGTCCTTTTTCACAAAGGCCATCTTAGAGTACCCTTAATAAGTTTAATAACAAGTGTACCTCATATATAGGTTAAGTTGAAAATTTGGCTATGAACAAAAATTTCAATCGTTGTACGGTTGATATTTGGCTCTGTTGTCTAATGAGTTTGGCGACCAATGTTCTAGACTATAGAAATACCTAAGGATTGAAGGTGATCTTCTCATATTAAGGTATAATATGTTATAAATATATATATAATAATATATGAATATATATATATTATATATATAATATATATATATATATAATATATATTATATACTATATATATATATATATAGAGTGTAAATTATTGCTAATAATCGCAATTATAGATAAGATGTTAAAGAAACAACATATAATGAGAAGGTAAAAATAACTGCCTCTGCTTGGAAAATGAACCAACCGCCATGTTGCGACTGGGACAATATTACCCCGGTTCGTAGCGATTGAGCGACCTGCTCCTTTGGTTTGAGGATAGCTCAATCGTATATTGCAACGTGTATACTTGTCCTCAGTCGCAACATGGCGGTGGTTCAATCCGGAAAGGCAAGTTAAGTCTTTACTTCTCATTATATGTTTCTTTTTAATATATTATATATCTATATTCCCATATTATATATTATATAAGTATATATAAATATATATATTTATATATAATAGTATAATATATATATAAATATATGTACTATATAATATATATATATCCATATATATATATATATATATAATAATAATATTTATATATATAATATATATATGATATAATTATGATATATATATATATATATAATAATATATATATATATATATATATATATATAATATAAATAATATCTATACCTGGTGTAATAAAATTTAATAATTATTAAATTTCTAATTATGCAGTAAAGGTGCTTTTTTTTGCGGCTTTGCTCCTGCTCCGGCTCCGAGCCCTGTCTAGTACTCTTTCTTACCGCCTCATATTCTGTGAGATTTAAGAAAACAGGAAGCCTGAAATCCGCTAATTCGTTATATATATATATATATATATATTAATATTATATTATATATATAAAATATATAATATATAATATAATAATATATATTTATTATATATATAGTATTTTTATATATATATCTTATATATAAATATATATATTATATATATATATATATATAATATTAGATATATATATATATATATATATATATAATATATATATATTTATATATACTTATATATATATTAATATATAATATTATATATATATTATATATTATATATAATATATATATATATATATTATTATATATATCTATATATATATTATAATATATATATTATATTGAATCTTCCTAATTCTTGTACATCGCAATTTCATACCCAGCTCCAGATTCAATGCGCTTACACCATTCTGAAAAATCTACTGAATATTCTAATGAACATGTTTCTCTGATGGCTTTAAAGTTTAGTTTGAAACTAGATCACTTCATTATATGCAACTCACCAGATCATAACGTGTGTCTGCAATCGTTCTGTGAAAGATTGGTATGATAGAACTAATAGTCTGTTAAACACAAAAAAGGAATGCAGAAAAGATGCATTATAACATGGTTAGAATAAGGTGAGAAGTTTTTTTTTTGTACTGATCTC
>JABUQX010019713.1:20000-22431 GCA_015478945.1 Trachelipus rathkii
GGAAAAAAAAAAAATTAACCCACAAAAATTAAAAATTAAAATAAAATAATAAAAAAAAAAAATAAAAAATTAAAATGAATAATAAATAAAAATAAAGAATATTAAAATAAAATATTAATAAAATAAATAGTAATAATAATAAATAGTTTGCGCGAAGGTATCTATTTTCGCTTTGTTCTGTTTGTGCGCCGGCCTCCGTCTGCTGGAATGGGGATTCCGGCACGAGCTGCACCCTTCGGCGAAGGGCTTGCTGGTTCCTGTCCAGATAGAAGGATCTTAGAGGATGAAATTGCACGCGTGCATAAGAGAAGATTGGAGAACGGAGGAAGAATGGAGGAATGGAGAAGGAGGAAAAGAAGGAGGAGAAGAGAAGATAGGAGAATAGGGGAGGAAAGTAAGGAGGAATGAGGAATAAGAAGGAATGGTGTCCCCCCGGAGGAGGGTCCCCAACTGAAATAAAAGAAGTTTAAATGCAGCGGAGCGCATAAGAGAAGAGAGAAATGCACGGAGTGCATAAGAGAAAAAGGAGGAAAGAGTAAAGAGGAAGGATGGAGAAAGGAGACTGAGAAGGAGACAGAATTGGTACAGGCACCGGTGCTGGAGCCGGTGCGGTACTGAAGTAAACATTCGTTTAGTCTCAGATTGACATTTCTATTTTAAAATCTCGTTTTTCTTTTATAAACGTCAACAAAATAATGTTTGGCTAGTTTTTTATTTTATATGTCATTCTTTATGTTTCTAATTTTTGTCTTTCAATTTTATATTTTTAATTACTTTTTTAAATTTTATTTCTTTTCTTTTAAAATTTTGATGCTTTTATTGTTTTATACACGGTAAAAAATGTGCATTTTACATACCTATTAAGCAGCTAAATCATAAATCAGTTAATCCAAGACTGCCTCCTGCCCTTCCAGTGACTATGATCTATTAATTCTATTGAATCTATTGAGCTATTGATTCAAGTCCTATTTTTATTAAAAATTTGTATTTTTCCCACTCTCTAAAGCGAGTAAATCAGTAAATCAGTGTATCATAAAAATTAATTTTATACACTGATCTATTCGATCTATGATCTACTTCGATTTCAAGTCATATTTTTTATTAAAATTGTTATGTTTGCTACTCAAAGCAAGTAAATCAGTAAATCATTAAATCAAACTACCATCCAGCCCACACTGTCCCTACTTTCCATGATCTATTGATTATTTGATCTATGATCTATTGAATTCAAGTCATGATTTTAGTTAAATTGTTTATGTTTGCATACTCTAAAGGCCCGTAATCAGGTAAATCGAGTTAATCTAAACTACCATCTCAGCCACACTCCCTACCTTCCATATCTATTGATCATTGATCTATTGATTCTTTTGATTTCATGTCATATTTGATCACATAACACAAACACTTTGTTATTTCTGTTTTTGTTTTCTTAAACATTTTGTTTTAACTAAAATTTATTTTTATGTTTATAACAAATTTTTTTGCATTTTTACATAACCTAAAGCAGTAAATCAGTAAAGCAGTAAATCAGTAAATCAGTAAAGCAGTAAATCAGTAAATCAGTAAATCAGTAAATCAGTAGAAAGCAGTAAATCAGTAAATCGCTTAAACCAAACAGCCCTCACTATTCATTCCATGATCTGATTGATCTATTGATTATTGATCTATTGATCCACATCATTGTATAACATAACACAAAAACTTTTATTTATTTTGTTTTGTTTTCTTTAAACATTTTGTTTTTACTAAAAAATTTATTCTTTTTATGTTTATAACTTAAAAAAATTTTTTACATTTTTACATACCCTAAAGCCTAAGCAGTAAAATCAGTTAATCATACACCCACTTCAAGTCCTTCTCGTACCAGCACATGATCTATTGATCTATTGATCTTATGGATCTATGAGTCATGTCATATTAAGTATAACATACATAAATAAATTCTTTGCTTACGTTTGTGTGTGAAATGTCGCGTTGTTGTTGCATTTGTTGCACGTTGTTCGTTGTTGGTGTTTTCGTTGTTTGTTCTGTGTTGGATGTTAAATATATCAATCGTTCAAGTTAAATGAAACCTATTCAAACTTTTTCAAACATATCTCAAAATATATTTGTTAATTAAACATTAACATTGTAATATTTGAAAATCAAACAAAAACTATATCTCATCCTACCCTAATGACATAAGCATTCATAACAAGTTAACGTAAAATAGCCAAGTTTCAACTACCAGCAGAAGTCAGCATACGCAAGTCTCAATCTTTACTATACACAAATTACACAAATATATTTTAATTCATATTTAAATTATTTATTTATTCATTATTTTTTATTATTATTATTAATTATTATTATTATTATATTATTTATTATATTATTATTTATTATTATTATTATTATTATTATTAATTATTATTATTATTATTATTATTAA
>JABUQX010019714.1:0-17500 GCA_015478945.1 Trachelipus rathkii
TTATTATTATTATTATTATTATTATTATTATTATTATTATTATTATTGTACTAAATATTTGAATTAATAAATTCATATATTTAAAAGAATTTTCCTTTAATAAAATTAGTGAAGCAAAATAATTTATAAAACAAATGCTTTTTTTTTACACAAAATTCGAACGCAAAAGCAAAAGCCTCACACTATTCATAGCTTAGCTTAACTAAAATTGTATTGCAAAGGTGTCAGAAATTTTAAAAAAATTACCAAAAGTATCATTGCCTGCTTATGTATCATTTGGCCCACAGAAATCTATATATGAAAAAAAAATACGGAACGTATTTTACCCACAAACATTATTTTTTACGTTACCTTAAATTCTTTCACGCACTAGCACTAAAATCCCGTTTTCTTTCTCATGCAAAATGAGCGTTTTTGCTTACTTTATTATAAATTTTTAATATTTTCAAATTTCGTATCTTTCTCATCAGCATCTTAATCAATTGCTAGTATCATATACTAACATTATGACTGAATCTACAGTATTGGTACATATTTTTTTGCCTATAGCTATATATACAGTCTTATATATTTTTATCAGACCCTATTTAATTTATTATTATTTTACCCTATGTGGCTTCAAAACTGTCTTATTTTTTCTTATATTCAATACCTATAACTTTTGTCTCAATAGGCCTATGTGGTTTCACAAAGCCAAATATTTTTAAGGCCAAACACACCAGAATGAGGAGGGAATATCAGCTGTAGAGGAAATTCAAGAGAAAGTAATCCTGTCGACTGCGCCATTCACAGAAAAATATATATGAATGCCATAATTATATGAAGAAAGAATAAAAAGAGGGATTTTTCAAAAATAGTCGATTTTAAATTTTTACTATAAAAAACTTTACAACTATTTATAGGGGGTATTATTAATCATTAAAATCTATTAAAAAAAAATCCTCTTTATAGCTGATCTTCTTTCCTCTTCTGTGATACAACCATTACCAGTTGATGTATTAGTGGAAGTTGAGCTAGCAAGACACCCAATCTGTAAGTATGGGATCTTATAATTTTCTATTTTTTTATTTTTTATTATTATTTTTATTATATTATTATTATTATATTATTTTTTATTATTATTATTATGATTATTATTTATTATTAATTATTATTATATATTAATTATTATTATTATTATTATTATTATATTATTATTATTATTATTATTATCTATTATTATTATTATTATTATTATTTTCTCCATTCAGTAGCCTATAACAAAATATGAAATTTGACTTTTTACTTTAAACTGAATTTTAATTTAATTTTGAATAGTCAACTTTACAGTAATGATTTACTTTAAATTTAAAGGTTTTAGGTTAGCTTCTCTATTTTTCTACCATATAAAGTATGGTGGGTAAGAACTAAAATCAACTGTCAGCTATACAGAATGAGCTTAGATATGTTATGCTTACCCTATTTAAGAACAAGAAGTTCCTCCAATTGATAAAACTATTCCTCATCTGGGGTTGAAAGGCCTCTTCTAATAATTATAGCATATGCTGCTAACTTCTTCAGGTCTAGGTATGGTGGCCTAGACCACTTACATTAATATTTGAAAAAAAATATAAAACAGTATTAGTTTACTTATATATTTTTTTCTATTCTTTGGCCATTTGAAGTATTGTACTTGATTATTAAATCCCTTTTTTATTATTATTATTATTATGCCAGTTGTGGCAGAACTAGAAACATAGTTCTAGCTCCAGAGAAATGTATTTTAGGTCTGCACCTTTTTCCCATTGCTCAAATGTTGCAAGAGATTAGGGTTGGGGCTTTTGCCATTCGTCAAAAATCCAAAGTCATAACAAAAGATCTCTGACGTCATGGCACATTTTAGGGTGCATTCAAAACCAAGCTAATGGTGTATTTTAGTTAATTATTTTTTTTTTTTTTTTTTATTTATTTATTTTTTTTTTTTATTTTTTTTATTATTCAAATAAGGATTTAAAAATCAAATTTCACACTTCAATATGGCCACTTGAATAAAAAAGAAAAAAAAATAATATATATATATATATATATAATATATATAATAATATATTATTATATATATATATATATATATATATATATATATTATTATATATATATAGGTGTATATATATATATATATAAATTTCACACTTCAATATGGCCACTTGAATAAAAAAGAAATAAAAAAAATAATATATATATATATATATATAGTATATAAAGAAAATAAAATAATATACATTGTATAAGGTACATAATATACATTATACAATGTATATTTTTTTACACTGGGAGGAGGCCAAAATTAAATTCTAATGAATTTAATTTTGAAAGGTATGCAAAGTAAATTTGATAACAAATTCACTTTACATTGTTATTTCAAATGCATATCAATGTCTCTATTACAGAAAGACAGATACCCATTTGATAACCACTGCTGGAGATACTAAAGTTGCCCTTGATTTATGAGCTTTTTATGTAGCTCTCTACATTGAACTGCAGCTTTCCTTTTTACTCTACTGTCAGCATCATTGTTCTTATCATTAGGGGTGGAAACTGTTTCTGGCAGATTTTCATGAAATTTGGTATGTTTTTTTATTAATAATATAATATCTGATGTGTGTCGGGTTATAATTTCTTGGTTAGGTTTTTTAATTTTTACAGAAACAGTTTCTCCTAAATCATTATTTTTTATTTCTTGTACTGTTCCCATGCTATAAAAGTATGGTTTAGTAAATTTTTCTTTGACAGCAACAATATCTCCAATTCCCAGTGAAGTGTGTTTTTTATTTTTATATTTATCTTGCTGGTTAGTGGCAAGATATTGTAGGTTTGCTAAGAATTCATCATAGTACAAATCATTCAAATTAGATTTAACTTTTCTGTATTTTTGAAAAGTCAAATATAACTGATCTTGATCAGGTTCACAAGGAGACCAATCAGGATCATCTGAATGATCTATACCATCATGAAATAAATGAGAAGAAACAACCAAAGCTGGAACCTCATATCCTTTCAGCAATATCTCCGGTGTTATTGCAAATGGGATATTTGGATCCACCTCAGGGTTTCTTAATATTGGCTTAAATGCTACCGGCCTTTTATTTATAAGCATATTTGTTTCCCTAACTAATAAAGAAAACTCATCCTGCTCTAATATATTTTTTCCTATAGCACTGTATATTATATTTTTAACCTGTTTGACTAAAGATTCAACTAAACCTCCCAGAAAACTAGCTTTACCAGGGTATGGTGAAAACTCCAAAACTTTTATGTTATGTAGAGTTAAATAATTTTTAACATCTACATCATCAAGAAAATCTTTAATAATTTGCACTGAGCTTATTATACTACTTCCCTGATCACTAATTATAAGTTGTGGGAATCCAAAGTCAAACACATGAAATTGAAAAGCAGAAATAAAGCATTTATTATCTACATTTTTACATAGAACAAGGTTTACAGCTCTAGTATATGTGCAAGTTATAATTAATATGTAAATCTTCTCTACTACATTATTTATCTTTATATTAAATGGCCCAATGTGGTCAATGAATATTTCTCTAAATGGAATTTGAGATGGATTTATCCTATAATCTTTGTAATGGTTCTGATTAATTTTTATGGTTCTGCCATACATTAATTTACATTTTATGCAGTCTTTAATGTTTTTCTTAACTACTGAATATGCTGTTGGAATATAAAACTCCTTTCTTATTATAGCTAAAAGTTTATAGACACCTGCATGTTTCATTTTTACATGTAATTCTTTAATTATTATGTCTGTTAAAGAGTGATTTTTATGCAACAAAATTGGATTTTTTTGATTAAAATCAGCATCTAAGTTTGCAAATTTACTTTTTACTCTAATTATATTGTTTTTATCAAGAAAAAGATTGAGTTGTGTGACCAAATTTGTTTCTTTATTATTTTTTGGGTTTATTAAATACTGATATGTTTCTGAAAAATTTTCTTGTTGATATTGCTTAAAAATGACATTACAACTTTCTTCATATAAGCATATTGCATTAGGGTCACAATTGGAAAACAAAGTGGGGTTTTTCTCATGTACTTTAAGTTTTAAATTATGAATAAATTTTCTTACATAGTGTGAAACCTTAAATAGTTTATTCAAAGAAGAAAACCTATCTAATTTAAATAAGGGTACAAAAGAAAAAGTTTGAATATTATAAATATTAAAATCTGTATTATTATTATATAAGGGATTTGGAACAGTGACTTTTAATCGTTCATTATTGTTATTTAATATAGGTCCATTTAAATAAAGTGAATTTTTTAATAAAACCTTATATGAAACACATCTAGTAACATAATCACTAGGATTCTGAGATCCTTCACAATGATGAAAAGTTATCGGGTGTTTTTCACATGCAGTTTCAATAAAATTCAGCTGATTATTTATAATGGTTCCTTTTCTTTCAATTTTGTTTAATTTTTCAATTTTATTTATAATCCAATTCAATGTTACCATTGAATCAGTATATAAATGTAATTTATTTATTTTTAAAGGTGTGAAAGTATTAGTTAAATTGTCAAGCATTTCTATTAGACACTGAGCTCCAAATTTTACCGCAAATAGCTCTAGAACTGGAATAGATCTGTTAGTATTTTTATTTGAAATTAATTTATTTTTTGCACACAAAAAATGCAGCTCACTATTATCTGTATTTTGTAAGTATAAGACACTACCATAAATGTCTTTACTAGCATCAGTAAATGCTATAATATTATATGAAGAAGCATAATCCCCAATAAATCTTTTTAGTTCTGGTTTTTTACTTTTATTATATTGTGAGCAAATATTTTTATATTCTTTTAGTAAATTACTATCTAATTTTTTGTCCCAAGTTATATCTTTATTATTTTGTAGTTTATGTAAAAAAAGTTTAGCCCTGTTTTTTCCAGGAAGCCCAATATTTAGTGGGTCAAATAGACCATTTATAGTAGATAAAATAGATCTCAAAGTGTTTGCTTTGGGATTCATTTCATTATTTTTAAGAAATATAAGGTATCACTATGAGTATCCCACATCATTCCCAATAGTTTTACGTGATCATTTATAGGCTCATCCACACTACTATTATTGTCTAACTCACTATAATTTAATTTTTTAAACTCTGGTGAATTACTATGAAATTGTTGCAAATTGAACCCATAATTGTTAAATATTACATGAGACCTATGATAAGCAAGAATAATTTCACTTTCAGAAGATGAAGAATAACCTAAGTTATCCATATAAGACAGGTTATACAAAATCTTCCTAAGTTCATATTCAAACTCATCACAAGTATGAACATGCAATATTAATATTATGTAAAGTGCTACCATGAGAATGGAAGGGCTACATCTAATACCAAACGGAAGTCGCATTAATTTATAAGAAACAATACTAAAATCATTTTCTTTTATATTTTTGAACCACAAAAAATGGAATTTTTCTGTATCCTCCCAAGGCAATTTAATCTGGTGATAGGCTCTCTCCAAGTCGAATACCAACAGATACTTATTAAACCTTAGTAGTGTTAATGCAATATCCAATCTATTATTTAAATTAGGTCCTGGCAAGCTAACATTATTATGTGATAAATTAGTTTTTTGGGTTTTATCGCATAGGTTCGACAAATATACAATTCTGCATTTTGTCGTTTCTACATGATCTCTAAACACTGCATTATGAGCTAAAAATGAAACTTTGTTATTATTTTTTACTGTATTTATTTCAACAGGTTGAATGATACCTTGGTTAAGTTGGTCAAATATGACATTATTATACGCTTCTAATTTTAGAGGCTCTTTTTTATATTTTTTAAGTATTGATTTCAATACAGAATTAGCCAAATAAAAATTATTTGGCAAAAATTTTATTAATTTATTATTCCATAAACAAGGCATAATCAATCGACCTGTATCCATATCTACAAGTGTATTTGTAATCAAGTGTTTTATAAGTTCTATGTTTAGCTCTGAGAATTTTTTAGGACAATCAAAACTATCATAATTTAATAAATCATTTAAATTTTTATTTACTAGATCATCATCCAATTCTATGCTAGTATTATTATTTTGAGCTAGAGATGAGATAGAGTAATCCATTTCTAGTCATTCCATCTTATTTTCTATTTTGACATTTTTTGCGAGCAAGTCGGCCTGCTCTGTAAATTTCTTTATATACTTCAAATATGGCAAATTTTTTATTAATTTATTCAAGTCCCCAGCTAATAAGATTCCTAAAGAAGTGTAATATAACAATGAACTGTTGTTTGTTAAACCAAATGAACATGCATTTATTGGTATTATGTGGGCTCCATTCACACCTAATAGTATATGGATTTCCCTATTATTCTTATTTCTTAAGTGCTTATCAGCTAAAGGTATTTTATGTTCCTCAAATGCCTTTACAATTTGAGGGGAAGGTATATTCACTCTGGTTTGTATTGAAGGGACAACAGCTGCAACAATACTGTTATTTTTATTTATTATTTATTTTTATATCAACTTCTATAATAGAAGTTTTGTAATATTTGCTTTCATTGAAACCCTTTACATTAAGCATTATTTCAGACTGTACAACTTTATATTTAATTTTTTGTGCTACTGTTTGAGATATAAAATTTATTTCAGACCCAGAATCATATAAAACCCGCAAGTCTTGGTTGTTATTGTTTTTATTTATACAAGTTGTGGTGAAAGTAGGAAGTGTTATATTTTGACTGCTTGTTACATTTAAGGAGCTTAATAACAAACAATTTGCTACTTGTTCTGAAGAAGGATTTTCTACAGGAGTAACATTTAATTCCACAACATTGGTTGATGTTTCTGCTTGTGCATTATTTTTATTTTTATTGTTTTTTGGTTTTTGAGTTGAATTAGGTCCACTTTGTTTTTTAATACATAAAAATGCGGAGTGCCATGAATTACAATTTCTACATTTATTACTAAATTTGAACTTACAAGTTTCAATTTTATGATTTAAATATCCACACTTAATACAACCTCCCAATTCTTTGATTTTTTGCAATTTGGATTCAGGTGTTTTGAAAGTTGGGCAACTATACAATTTATGGTCCATACAATCTGCGGTTTGTAATGTTTGACAAATGGAACAACCCACCCTTTTTGTTGTTTCAGTACTTGTTTTTTGTTTTTGATTCACATCAATGTTAGTAGCTAAAGCTACTGTTTTTTTCTCAACTTGTGATGTAGTTTTAGTAGTGTATGTATTTGCATTTGTTTTTGTATTTACTAACCCACTCTTACCTATTCTATTATGAACTTCAAATGCATTATTTAAAATTTCATCTAAATTTGGATATGTATTATTTGTAATGTTTATATATTGGGTTTGATATATTTCAGGCAAACTATTCCACAAAAAATATTGACAAATCACCTTACTAGTTATTTTTAAGCTATCTACTTGACTTTCTATTAATTTAGCTTCACTAACCCAATCATAAAAATTATTAGTTAATTTTAGTTTTATCAGTTTTTCAATAACTGAATATTGTTGTAAAGTTTTATTACTGAAGGCACATTTAAGCAAATTTTTTGCCATATCATAATCCATATCTGCCATGGGGCTTTTTTGTATTAAAATTTTAGCTGGACCTTTGAGTTGTTTCATTAGACAAGAATGTCTAGCAAATTTATTGTATTTCTCCCTATCCATTATTTCTTCAAAGTTTTTTATGAACCTATCAAAGTCTTCAGGCTTTCCATCAAATTCAGGGAGCTGGAGTTCGGGTCGTTTTAAACCAGAGAAACCAGTTTCAATATGAGCATTATTTGAGGAAATATTTTGCATAGGGGTTATTTTATTTTCAAGTTCACTTATCAAAGATGAAATGCCAAAGGCGTAAAATTCATTTTTTTCACAAATTTTATCTGCGCTTTCAAATGTGAATTCATCGCAGTCAGCAAATTTATTTATTATATCATTATCTAACTCTGTAATTTCAACTAGGTTTGTTTTTAATCTATCTATTAAACCCTTTATTTCATCATGTGTATATAAAGTTATACTAGCTAGAATTTTATTAACTAATTTGGTAATAATGGACCTCTTGGTTCCTCGTCTTTTAACGAGAGTCAAAACTTGTTGAAATAATGAGGTTGGGCTTGCCCCATCACTAATTATTTCTTCAACAAATTTTAATTCTATTTTTGGGTCCACTACATCCATATTGAAAATAATTTTTTTTTATATGCTTAACAGGTAGTAATATTTATAATAAATATAAACAGTATTATTATACAGTATAAAGGTTACGGTACTATATATATGGTATATTATTTTTTAAGTCTCGATAGGCCTATGTGGCTTCAACTCAAATTTATTTATATATTTATACTGAATATACAGTATATGGTACATATGTTTTTGTGCCTATATTTTCTATACAGGCTTTTATATTTTTATCAGACCCTATTTAATTTATTATTATTTTACCCTATGTGGCTTCAAAACTGTCTTATTTTTTCTTATATTCAATACCTATAACTTTTGTCTCAATAGGCCTATGTGGTTTCACAAAGCCAAATATTTTTTAAGGCCAAACACACCAGAATGAGGAGGGAATATCAGCTGTAGAGGAAATTCAAGAGAAAGTAATCCTGTCGACTGCGCCATTCACAGAAAAATATATATGAATGCATAAATTATATGAAGAAAGAATAAAAAGAGGGATTTTTTCAAAGATAGTTGATTTTAAAATTTTTACTAAAAAACTTTACAACTATTTATAGGGGTATTATTAATCATTAAAATCTATTAAAAAAAAAATCCTCTTTATAGCTGATCTTCTTTCCTCTTCTGTGATACAACCATTACCAGTTGATGTATTAGTGGAAGTTGAGCTAGCAAGACACCCAATCTGTAAGGATGGGATCTTATAAGCTCCTATTTTATTTATTTTTTATTATTATTATTATTATTATTATTATTATTATTATTATTATTATTATTATTATTATTATTATTATTATTATTATTATTATTATTATTTATTTTATTATTATTATTATTATTATTATTATTATTATATTATTATTTTATTAATTATTATTATTATCTATTATTATTATATTATTATTATTATTATTATTATTATTTTCTCCATTCAGTAGCCTATATCAAAATATGAAATTTGACTTTTTACTTTAAACTGAATTTTATTTTTAATTTAATTTTGAATAGTCAACTTTACAGTAATGATTTACTTTAAATTTAAAGGTTTTAGGTTAGCTTCTCTATTTTTCTACCATAAAAAGTATGGTGGGTAAGAACTAAAATCAACTGTCAGCTATACAGAATGAGCTTAGATATGTTATGCTTACCCTATTTAAGAACAAGAAGTTCCTCCAATTGATAAAACACTCCTCATCTGGGGTTGAAAGGCCTCTTCTAATAATTATAGCATATGCTGCTAACTTCTTCAGGTCTAGGTATGGTGGCCTAGACCACTTATATTATTATATGAAAAAAAATTATATAAAAATTTTTAATTTTTTATTATTATTTTCTTTTTATTCCTTGGCCATTTGAAGTATTGTACTTGATTATTAAACCTTTTTTATTATTATTATTATGCCAGTTGTGGCAGAACTAGAAACATAGTTCTAGCTCCAGAGAAATGTATTTTAGGTCTGCACCTTTATCCCATTGCTCAATGTTGCAAGAGATTAGGGTTGGGGCTTTTGCCGTTCGTCAAAAATCCAAAGTCATAACAAAAGATCTCTGACGTCATGGCACATTTTAGGGTGCATTCAAAACCAAGCTAATGGGTGTAAATTTTAGCTTAATTATTTTTTTATTTTTATTAATTTATTTATTTTTTATTTTTTATTTTTTTTATCTTCAAATATGTGACTGAAAACTATATTTTTATATTTCAATACGGCCACTTGACAAATACGAATTAGAATTAATATCATATAAATTAATGACCAAATATACAATATATATATATATATATTATATATATATATATATTATATAATATATATATATATCTATTATTATATTTAATATAAATATATAAAGCCAATAAAAATACACCCAAATTCATACACAGTTTATAAAAATAAAATAATATACATTGTATAAGGTACATAATATACATTATACATGTATATTTTTTTTACAAAATTTACAATATATATATATAATATATATATATATATATATATATATATATACTATATATATAATATATATATTATATATATATATATATATATATATAATATATATATATATATATATATATATATATATATATATAATTAAGAAGAGAAGTTTCTTCAACTATTGTATTTACAAAATTCGTAAACAAAAACATTAAGTTAAGATTTATTAATATTTTTTATATAATTTTAGGGTATTTTAGGGTGTGTTTGTTTGAGCGGGGTTTGGAGCTTGAGGTATTGGGAAGTGCCTCAGGTTGTGGGATCCCAGTAAACGTGCAGCCTAATTTAGTGTGGGAATAGAAGAAAGTAGAGTGGTGAATAAGAGGGTCAGGATTAAGGAGAGTAAGGGAGAGTAAAGAGATAGGATGGGCAAAAGAGAGTAGATTAGAGTGGGATGTATGAATGTGAGAGGGATAAATGAGGATCTGAAAAGGGAAGAAGTGGGGTTAATGTTTGAAGAAAAAAGGTTGGATGTGTTAGGGTTGACAGAAACTAAGCTGAAAGGATAGAAGGAGATGGTCTTTGGAAAATTTAAGGGTAGGATTTCGGGGGTGAACGAGAGAGTGAGGGCGAGGGAAGGGGTAGGAATAGTTATGAGGAAAGAGGTGTGGGATAAGGTAAAAGTGTGCAAATAGGTGAATTCGAGAATAATGTGGGTTAAAGTGAAATTTGGGGGGGAAATGTGGGTTTTTATATGCGCGTATGCACCAGTAAATGGAGCGAGGGAGGAGGAGAGAGAAAGATTTTGGAGTGAGTTGAATGAATGTTGGGAAAGTTTCGGGGTTAATGATAAAATTTGTTTATTAGGAGATTTGAATGCAGGAGTGGGAAGAGAGGAGATGGGGAGAATTATAGGTCCATTTGGGGTAGGGGAAAGGAATGTTAATGGAGAAAGTCTGTTAGAGTTATGTGTTGATAGAAGATTGATAGTTGGAAATACGTGGTTCAAGAAAAGTGAAAATCATAAGTATACATGGAAGAGTGAGATAACGGGGGGGAGGGCGTTACTGGATTATGTGTGTATAAATAGATAGGATAGAGGCAGATTACTGGATGTAAATGTATTCAGAGGGGCAGGTAGAGGGTTATCTGATCACTATTTGGTGGTTGCTAGGTTAAGGGTAGGGGGAGAGGTAACGGTTAGAGAAAGAGAAAGTAAGAGGAAAATAGAAGTCATTAAGGTGGAAAAATTAGATGAGACATTGTGTAAGAGCGAGTTTAGGAGGGGTATGGAGGATAGGTGGAGGGACGTGAGAGGGACGGAAATTAGGGATGTGGAGGAGGAGTGGAAGAGATTTAAAGAGACAATTTGTGAAGAAGCCAGAAGGATATGCGGAGTTAAAAAGGTGGGAGCAAGTAGAAGGAAAGGAAGTGAATGGTGGAATGAGGAGGTGAAAGATTTGGTGAAAAAGAAAAAAGAGGTCTATGTGAAATGGTTGGGGAATAGGAGAAGGGAAAGCTGGGAGGAATATAGAGGGGTTAGAGTGGAAGCAAAGAGGGCGGTGGAGAGGGCGAAGAGAAATGCAAATAATGAATGGTGTAGAAAAGTGACAGAAAATTTTGAAACAGGAAGCAAAATATTCTGGAAAGAAGTAAATATAAGAAGAAAGAAGAGGGAGGGGTTAGGGGAGAGGGTTAAGGGAGGGGATGGGGAATGGATAGGAGGGGAAGATGGAGTGAGGAAAAGATGGGGGGAATATTTTAGAGGATTATTGAATGAATTGGGTGGAAGAGATGAGGAGGTTCAAGAGGTGAGGTTGGGGGGTGAAGAGGGACGGGAAGGAGATATGGAAATACAAATGGAAGAAATTATTAGGGCGATAACTAAAGGAAAAAAAGGAAAGTCCACAGGTCTAGATGGTGTGAGTATGGAAATGTTACAGATGGGAGGCAGAGGGGTAGAGGAATGGCTGTACAGGTTATATAATTTATGTTGGAGGAAGGGAGAGGTTCCACAGGATTGGGAGGATGGTTGTTTGGTTCCCCTGTATAAAGGGAAAGGGAAAGGATGGAGTGTGGTAATTATAGAGGTATTTGTCTTTTGAGTGTAGTAGGGAAGGTGTATGGGAGAATACTAATTGAGAGGGTGAGAGATTTAACGGAAGAGAGAATGGGGGAAGAACAAGGAGGATTTAGGATGGGAAGGGGGTGTGTGGATCAAGTATTCACAATGAAGATGCTTGTGGAGAAAGGTATAGAAAGGAAAGGGAAAGTGTATGGGTGTTTTTTAGATCTGGAGAAAGCATATGATAGAGTGAAGAGGGGTGAATTATGGAGGGTGCTGGAGGAACATGGAGTAGGGGGTAAATTAGGTAAAGGTATTAGGGCCTTTTATAGAAATAGCAGAATGTGTGTGAGAGTATTAGGAGGGGAGAGTGAGATGTTTAGAGTGGAGAGAGGGTTGAGACAAGGATGTGTGATGTCACCGTGGCTTTTCAATTTATTTATGGAGAGTGTCTGCAGAGGAATGATGAGGGAGGGGAGAGGGGTGGAATTGATGGATAGGGGTGATAGATGGGAAGTGAACATGATACTATTTGCGGATGATACTACCTTGGTGGCGAAGGATTCAGAAGGGTTGTAGTATTTGGTGAAGGAGTTTGAGAGAGTGTGTGGACTAAAGGGTCTTAAGATAAATCCAGGTAAGAGTAAAGTGTTAGTGTTTGAGGAGGAGGAAACAGATGAGGGGATGGGGTTAGAGATTAGTGTAGGAGGTGTAGTACTGGAAGAAGTAAAGGTTTTCAGATATTTAGGGATGGATTTGGGTAAGGAAGGAGGAATGAAGGAAGAGATAGATCATAGAGTAGGAGAAGGAATGAGAGCATTGAGTGGTTTGAGGGAATTATGGAAAGGGGGGGATTTATCACATAAACTCAAGATAAGTATGTTTGAAAAAATTTGTGTTCCAGCGGTACTATATGGGTGTGAAACATGGGGGTTGAATGCTAGGTCCAAGAGGAAATTGGAAGTGTTTGAGATGAAAGGGCTGAGAGCGGTTTGTGGGGTTAGTAAAAGAGAGAGGATTAGGAATAGGGTAATAAAAGAGAGATGTGATTGGAAGAATGGTTTGGTGAGAAGAGCGGAGTAGGGAATGTTAAGATGGTTTGGACATCTGGAGAGAATGGGGGAGCAGAGGGTGGTTAGGAGAGTTTGGGAGGCGGAGGGGATAGGAAGGAGAGGAAGGGGGAGACCAAGAAGAAGATGGATGGATGGAATAAAGGAAATGTTGGAGGAGAGAGGAATGAGGGTGGAAGAAGGTAGGGTGTTAGCGAGAGATAGAATGGAATGGAGGAGGTGGGTGAGGGCGAGATGAAGGAAATAGGGAAGCTGCACGTACCACTACCCCGCTTATGCGGGAATAAGTGCTAGTAAAATAATAATAATAATAATAATAATAATATATATATATATATATATATATATATATTATATCTATCTTCACTTATCATTTTTTCGTAATCATTCTAATTTTATACTATATATATATATAAATATATATATAATATATATATATATATATATATATATACATTTACATTTACATTTACATACACATTTCACATCACACCACTCATTTTCACCGTTTCCTTTCACCTTTGTTTTAGTCACAGCGAGCTATTCAAATTTGCCCTTTCTAAATACCTCCATCACCTCTCTTCTCTTCCCCTCAGCATTTATTCCTTTGACATTCCATGTACCTATACGATTCATTCCTTTTCGCCGAAAGATTGAAGGCCGCTTACGGCGATTGCGACCTTCTCTGAGGCATGCATTAGCATTCCTGGCAAAAGATAAGTGGTAGTGGCAGGCAACCCAACTACCACCGTCCCTTTTCTCTCCTTCTACGACACGTAGGATATATGATGTAGGCAATTCTTTCTCTCCCACACATAGGGATATAAGGGATAGGGATGTCTGTAAGATGTTGTCTAGAAGAGACTTGTGAATATTAGTATGTGTATATGATATGTGGAAAGAAGGTGGTGTCTGTAAAATGCTGTTTGGAGGATGAGTGTGGATATGAAAGGTGAAGAGAAAGGCGAATCATTAGGCACTGGAATGTCATGGGAGACCCTACAAGCCATAAGCCAAATGGGAGGTAATTTCATCGCTGCGAGTATGCGCGCTACTCTACCTCAATAATAATAATAATAATAATAATAATAATAATAATAATAATAATAATAATAATAATAATAATAATAATAATAATAATAATAATAATAATAATAATAATAATAATAATAATAATAATAATAATAATAATAATAATAATAATAATAATAATAATAATAATAATAATAATAATAATAAATAATAATAATAATAATAAATATTAATAATAAATAATAATAATAATAATAATAATAATAATAATAATAATAATAATAATAATAATAATAATAATATTTTAAGAAAATTTAGATCAGCGTCAATTTTAACGTACTTTTTACAAGTTCTTTCTATTCTTCTAATAATTCTTTATTTTCAGAAGAAAATTTATTAAGGACTATTCTAGAATAAAAAGAAGTTAAAGCCTTTAATATTATACCAATATTTCGCCTGTATACTTCAGGCATGATCACGGCTTAACTAACTATTATTTATAATGCAGCTTACAAAAATAAATTTCTAAATATAAAAATCTAAAATTATTTTAAATTAATTGTGAAGTTTAAAAAATAATTTTGATGAAAAATCCAAAAAGCTAACATTATTTTGCAAATACAGCTATTATCATGGATACTAGGTGTACCTGCAAAATACTCAAATATTCAAAAAAACATTCAAGCATTCATTCATGGCATTAAGTTTTTTAATAAAAAGAGATTCTGCTATACGAAGATAGTTGAAATTACCAACTTGAAATAAAATTTAAAAACCTTATCTCCGATAAATCGAAATTTGTTAAATGTTCCAAGAAAAAGACAGAAGAAGTTAAAAAATCTCTCAACATATTAGCTAGTAAAATTACAGATGAAAATATTAAGTATAAAATCAAACGAATTGGTGCCTACAATAATGGACATTTATACGGCTTGCCTAAGATCCACAAGAACTTAGAAAATCCTCCCCTACGTCCTATAATAAGTATGACTGGCACTGTCACTCATGACATTGCACAGTATATTAACAATATTGTGCGTCCATATTTAAATGAAAAATTTATAGTAAAATCTACCGATGAATTTCTCTTGCACATTAACGAAACAGAATTCCTCCATTCTGATTATATAGTGTCTCTAGATGTTGAAAGTCTGTTCACTAACGTTCCAGTTAAAGAAACAATAGACATTATACTTAAAGAAGTTTATGAAAACAGAGATAAACCACCACCTAATATTGAAAAAACTATTTTAAAAAAGCTCTTAACTATCTGTACTACAGAAACCCCTTTTAATTTTAATAATGAAACCTTTATACAAAAAGATGGTGTTTCGATGGGATCTCCATTGGGCCCAACGTTCGCCGATTTCTACATGTCTCATATTGAAAACCAAATTATGAATGAAAATAACACATTTAATCCGAAGACATATTTAAGATACGTCGATGACACTTTTGTCATATTTGAAAATTCAAATCACTTAAAAAATTTCATAGAAAGACTTAAACAACTGTCCGTCCTAAACTTCACTTATGAAGATGTTAAAAATCAAAAACTGTCATTCCTAGATGTTCTTTACTTTGTTTTATAAACGGTGGAGACGAAAGAGAGGTAAATGTTAAAAGTACAGATAAAGGTTTATACACAAATTATGATTCTAATATACCCGAAAGATATAAACTATCAATTATTAAAACCCTAATTCACAGAGCTTATAAAATAACTTCATCGTGGGAACTCTTTAACAAAGAGGTGATAAGAATAACAAAAAACTTAATTAATAATGGTTACCCTCAAATTAAAATAGAAAAAGTTATTAAAAGAACTATAAACAACATTTTAACTTCAAATAAAAATTCACTTGACATGGAAAGCAAGATAACTTTTTATTTTAAATCATTAACTTTGACCAACGTTTCTAGATAAGAGCGAAAATTAAACATAATTGTAAAGGAACATGTTAAGTCAGAGAAAAGTGTAAATGTTAGAAGCTACTACACACCGAGACGAGTGTCCTCATATTTTAGTACCCGTAGTCATTGTTCGGAGGATTACAGAAGTTATGTTGTGTATCAATTTAATTGCAAAGAAGTAGGATGTAATTCCTCTTATGTGGGATACACAACTAACACTTTAAGAACCCGAATTATGCAACACAGGTATAAACCCAGTAAAATATGGGAGCATTACATGACGGATCACAAATCCCCTCCTACAGTTGAAAATTGCTATGTTGTTTAATTTTATTTCAAGTTGGTAATTTCAACTATCTTCGTATAGCAGAATCTCTTTTTATTAAAAAGCTTAAGTGAAATTTAATGAAATGAATAAATGCTTGAATGTTTTTTTTTTTGAATATTTGAGTATTTTGCAGGAACACCTAGTATCTATGATAATAGCTGTATTTGCAAAATATTGTAAAGCTTTTTTGATTTATTCATCAAATTATTTTTTAAACTCACAATTATGTCAAATAACTTTTAGTTTTATATTCAGAAATTTTATTTTTGTACTGGAACTATATAAATAATAGTAAGTTTAACCGTGATCATGCCTGAAGTATACAGGCGAAATATTGGTATAAAATTAAAGGCTTTAACTTCTTTTTATTCTAGAATAGTCCTTAATAAATTTCCTTCTGAAAATAAAGAATTATTTAGAGAATAGAAAAGAACTTGTGATAAATAATATATAATAATATAATATAATATAATAATAATAATAATAATATATAATATAATAATTAATAATATGATATAATAATAATAATATAATAATAATAATAATAATAATAATAATAATAATAATAATAATAATAATAATAATCAATAATAATCTATATATAATAATATTAATATAAAATAATAATAATATAAATAAATAATAATAATATATACATAATAATATAAATAATAACAATAATTATAATATACATATAATAATAATAATAATAATAATGATAATAATAATAATATAATAATAATCTCATAATTACATAAATAATAATCTTAATATAATAATAATATACACTTTTCACCTTATTTTAATAATTATTTATATTATAATAATAATAATAATAATTAATCATAAAATATAATATATATATAATAATAATAATAATATACTCAATAATAATAATAATAATAATAAATAATAAAAATG
>JABUQX010019715.1:0-17500 GCA_015478945.1 Trachelipus rathkii
ACAGACGTCGGAGTATCTATCCTATTATAATAAAATGTTAATTGTATCGATAGGGTAGATTAAAAGTTGGGTGTGGTATCTATACAGACAATATGAGATTAGGAGGAGATTGTATAAAGTTTAATATAGTTTATATAAAGTATATTAGGATAGGATAGATATAATATATAATATCTATATATATAATATATATATATTATATATATATATATATAAATATAACTATATTAAATGAAGTATAATATTATATATATATATAATTATACACAAATATATACACGTTTACACAATCCACACACACACACACACAACACACACACACACACAACACCCCACACACCACACACACACACACTAACTACTAGTATTCATTGGTAGCCACACCAAAGAATTTACCCATTCTATTTGCGCTCTGGTGCTCTCCTGTTCACCTTTAGGGCAGCAGTTAAGGACGTCTCATCTTACGTAGAGAGCCTTAATGGCACGATATATAGATGTGGGGTTGCTGGGCTGGAGGTATCTATTAAATTTGCGAGACGAGTATGAAACAGATTCACTTGAGAGTCACGTATTAACCTCTCATTCCTTCTAATTTAACTTAAACTATAAGAAATCAAAAGATTACAATCAAAAGGTTTAATTATTAAATAAACTTCACTTCCATATAAATAAGAGAAATCTCGCCTCCCCCCAAAAAGTTATTGTCAAGAATCCCCCCGCTTAAAAAGAAATAAGTACATTAAAATAATTTTAATAGAAAAAATTATAATGTAAAGGGAGAGACAACACACAAAGAACAACCATCCAGAATAAAAAGCAGAAGTTATTATATTTGACTCAGATGCTGAAAGGAAAAAGGAAAAAAATTTTCGTTAGACAGGAAGGTAATATCAGATTACCAGAAATTATAAGAATATAAAACAGAAAGAAAAAACACACATCTATAATACCCTCTTTATTATTTTAATATTCATAAAATCATTAATCACATACATATATTAACTTTAACACATGATTAAAGTTATCAATAGTTATAAATATATAATATATATATTTATATAAATTTATTCAGGGAGAACGGAGAGTCACAATAATTATACTAATATATATTTATAATACCTAATATAACTATACGTTATACTGCATATATAGGAGGAGTCTGAGAGAGAGAGCATAATGATATATAATATAATATTAAATATATAGTAGAATATATATAATTTAATATAATATAATAATATATATATATAGGATATATATATGTAGTCCTTTTGAAGGCAATTAGAACCTCTGGACTCCTGAACTCCGTGCCTGAGTTACCGGACGTAATATTGAAGACTCCTTAACACTTTTTTCGTGAAATAAATAAAAGATCAGAGTTCAAGATTGTATTTTTACTTATATGCGTGAGCACACAAGCTATCAGAGCCCGAAAGGTAGTCACGGATAAACGGCATAGTCATCACTTCGAACGGATGTGCAGGACGCGCGGAGATAAGACGTGTGAATCGGGTGTGTGGCATGATATCGACGCCACCCATAATTATGACGAGTACAATCTATGTTTTGTCTTGAGGACTAGGAGTACTGCAGAGTCGGCCACTCGCTTACCGTAGAAGAGCGCTTCACCTCCATCCAAGGTCGGGAGGAGCGATGCACATTTGTACGACTTGCCGCTGCTGTTCTTGTCCGTCCTCCACAAATAGACGTTCAAGGTAACCCAGTAATTTAGAAACTAGGTGCTTCGATTTTGCCAGTTAACAGGCCAAAACTTTCAGCGTTGAATTCATTTGTTTTTAAATTCGAGTTGCATTAAATAAATCTCGTTGAATAATCCATACACTTGACAAAAAAAAAAAATGAAATAATATAAACAAAAAGAGAAAGAAAGATATTAAGCATTATAAAAAGTTTAAAACCACTTGGGGTAACTGACTCATAAAAGGTTTCGCCATTGAGAAGGATTTGGAGTGAGTGGAGCTTTGAGGTGGTCCTAGGTATAAATACATTTACATCTTTCTGTAAAACCTTTTCTTAACTTTTCAGCACTCTTCAATATATATATACTTATTATATATTAGATATATAGTATATATATATATTATAGCTATAATAATATGACAAAAAAAGTAATATATATTAATATATTATTATATAATATATAATAATACATATATATAGACTGTGACAAAGTTACTTAAACCGGCAAACCACGGGAAAGCGAGGAGGTCGGATATACAAAAAAAATTTTTCAACAGGTAGCGCCTCTATGATCATAAATAGGATGTGATCTAGGGGGTGAAATGAGGGCTTAAAGACAAAAGGTTACGCTTGCGTTAGCGTTAGGTAGTGTTACGTAGCTATTGCTTTTATTAATTTTTATAATTTCAATCTTTTCAAATTTTATGGTTAAAGATCAAAGTAAAAAAATCCCTTTGACACATTAAAATTTATCTTCAGGAATTAAGAATGAGCGTGACTGTTACACCATGCTCTTCAAAAGAACAAATTCAAAGCACTTCATACCCCTTCTTTCCCATATATTTTATTCTATTTCAATAAACGCTTAAAAAACGTTCTCAAGAGAATTCACAAAAAAAATTAATTAATTTTTGAAAAGGTTAAATAATCTTAAAAATATCAGAAATGTGTTTTTAATTAAACTTCTCGTTTGATATAGCAGTAACATTTAATAATTTAAACACACTTAACGACAAAGTTAAGTAACGTCTCCATATATATCATAGAGATAAAATATAATATTATACTAGTATCATATAAATTATATTATATACTATATATATCATATATATATAATAATATATATAAAATATATATATATATATATATTCGATGCCATCCCATTTTCTCAAATTGGGAGTGGAGAATCGCCACAGCACCAGAAATCGCGAGGCATAAATAAAGTATTAAAAATAAAATAATAGTGGGGAAGCTAACTCGCTTAATATATATAACTATAATATACTAAAATATATATATATATATAATATATATATAGTATATAATAATTAATATATACGTAATATATACTACAATATATAAATACTATATAATACTCAAATATATATAGCTACGTAATTATATATATAATTCATATTATATAATATATATAATATACATAATATATAGATATATATAACTATATATCATAATTTATATATATAATATATATAATAATATTAGGGATGTCCAATATCTAAAAAATATCGATAAATCATATAGTCGATCATTTAAAAATCATCATATCGCCTCTCCGATATGTATCTGCCAAATATATATATATCGATATCGCACGATATATCGATATTCGATATTTTATAATTTGATAATTATACCAGTATATATAATATATATTATATAATAGTATTATCAATATAATATAATACTATATAATATAATAATAGATAAAAGAGTATATGATTATATATTATAATATATATAACTATATAATAAAATATAGTATAACAGTCTGCAGATTAGGCGACGCACATAGTTAAAAAATACAACGATACCTACATTAAAATTGAAATACATCTTTGGAATCAGGGGCAAATTTCGGTTATATGAAATGTACAAAATAAATTAAAACCTAACATAAAAATAAATAAATAAATAAATAACAAGTTTTAGGGATGTACGAATGTTGCTATTTACTTTCTATTAAAGAGAAAAATGATGATGTTAACAGATTTACTTGCATTCTTAAACAATGAGGCCAGTTAGGTATTATTAAGCAGTAGTAGTGTTTTAATAATAAACTAATAATATAATATAATAATATACCTATAATAAATACACGTACAAAATAAATATTGATGTGGGCAGCTTTTTAACATCTATATATAATAAGAAACTCAAAATAAACTATAAACTATTTATATATATATATATATATATATATAATAATACTAACATAAACTAAACTATACCGGTATACTCACCCCCAATCATACCACCATATATCTTATCCCCCCCGAAGCGGGCTGCTTAGGCACCCGCTTCTTTAAAGGTTAGATTGAGAAGTTTAATGATCTTCTACAAATTTCTATTTTCCCGAGTTCTAGTGAGCAAAGTGAAGTGGTTGGACGCGCTGTTGTCCAGAAAAAACAAAACAAAGAAGTAGGACAGGCGCATACGCACACATATACTATGTACAAACATACTATTTGAAGATGAACAGGGATGGGTGTGTCATAGGATCGATTTTTTATTGCCTAGTAGTACATAGGATTGTTGTTTGAGAGAGGCGTTTTATGTATTGCATAACACAGGCAGAAAAAAAGGTTCTCCCCGATATACATTTGCATCAAAGCAGCATTACATTTGGTATGGAGTCAACACAGGCACATATAACTAAACAAAATTGCCTAGGTATTGTAAACTTCTTTGACTGGCGAAAGAGAGAGAGAGCGAGAGAGAGAGGAGAGAGAGAGAGAGAACGAGAGAGAGAGAGAGAGGAGAGAAGGAATGTTGGTGGTGTTCACCCTGACGCTTAACATCACCTCTGCACTACTATCATCCAGCTTAGCCTCACTCCAAACTGCTATGTAAGCAAACCCCACTAGGGCTCAGGGTATAGCCATTAAATTACACGGATCTATGCGACAGACCCCTCCTTTGAAACGTTCCATATCTACAAACAATATTAATATAAAATATAAAATAATAATAATAATGAATAAATAATATAAAACGTAATGTTAAAATTAAATATATATTAAAAAACATAAATAAAAATGAATCAAATGAACTAAAAATTAATCTAACAATATTTGGGTATATGTTTAATCAACATAACAACAACTCTGTCTCCATTCCCTATCTTAGTACTGTTCTCATTCAATGACTGCTATGTAACTCCAAACGCCCGACTAGGTAACGGTATACGTGGTAAATATGCGATCTTCGCCCTCTTTTTACTATCTGGTGTATAATTTATATTAAAAAGCTGCCTAAAATCTAACAATTTTGGGGTTGTTCAACGCTCTGGCCTACTATCCCCACGGCTTGGCCGCTCTCCAAACTCTATGCTAACGCCAACTCCACTAGGGTAGATTAGTGTGGAAATAAACGGCCTATCCGCAGAGCTGTTTATTTCCCCATATTATACTTAAAATTACATGCGACTCTAATATCCACCTAGTTTTCTCTTTACTCTAGCCTCTAAATAGCAAGTTAGGACTAAATTGCTATGCGAAGCGCTACCTGAAGAACTAGACCAGCAAATTTTTCACTGGGCATGGCATGAAACACTATCAATTTTGTTTTGCCTACTGGAATTATTAGACAACTCGTATTTGTATGGGCTGATCAATTGGGATGCGTTTAGGGTCATGCAAAAACCATATATTTCCTAAACCTCGAAGTTAAGGCTCCACCGACAATCTAGAGTTCGCCTAACTTGAGATCTATTTACGAACAAATAAAAATAATGTACTTAATAGGTCTGACCCAATTTATCCGAAATTAATATTGGAAGTTAATTAATAATAATTTAAACACACAAATTGCTCGTATATTAAATAATAAATTAAAAAATAGTAATTATGAGCTATTAATTTCATATTACATTCTCTAGAAAAGAAGTTACAAATAGAAACTGTTCGAGCAATTATGAAAAGTGACACTAATCGAAAAAAAAAAACTTTTCGTGGCTTTATGGAGTTGGCTGAAGTTAGTTCGCACGAAACGACACTACTCTTTAAACAAGCAGGGGGCGTGTTCGGTCTCTACCCCCTGTAACTTCGTAGCGTTCAGGCATTCTGTAGTTTCAGCTCCTGTAAGTATGATGTTCTTTCTCAAACTTCCCCAGAGGAGTGGCCTCCAGCAGGTACCCCCCCTGGCCAGAAGCTGAGGCCCTGGGGGCGCTCTAATCCCCGGTAGCGACTGGCCGGCGCAAATGACGGCCTCTTCTCGATAAGTCTCTGGACGCAGGCGGCTGCAATACGCCAGGACGAGGGGCGCGAGAACGAGGGGGCTGGTTGTGTGGCCGGTGGGGCAGGAGTGCTTGACAGAGAGGTGCGGAGGAATAGGCGAGAGGAAGTGGAAGGCATCTGGGCAGTAGCGACTTGTGGTAAGGCATGGCAGGAGGTTGGTGGAATGGGAGGGGAGACGGTAGAGGTAGCAGGAGAAGGAGGAAGTGGGTAGGGGAACTGGGTGATAAGAACTGAGTGGTGGAGATGGAGAGGCAGAATATGGAGGAGGCTTAGGAGGGAAAGAGTCGGGAGGAGATGAAGGAGGTGAGACATCTGGCAGCCACGGGATAAGCGAAAGCATGCAATGTTCAAAAGGAATCAGAATGAGTTTGGGAAAACCAAGCCGGAATCTTGGCACGTCGGAGGGATCGCCTCAAAAAAAGGCAGGTTGAGACGATGCGATCGATTGACGTCGGTACGAGTAGGAAGCTGTATCTTTGAAGAACTTCTCCTCCCGAGAAACACGCGGGAAGGCCCGTCGTACCTTTGGGTTGGAGGGAGGTTCTGTGAGAGTCGTGTCGGACAAAAACATGGGTACAAGAGTGAGACTTTCGGAAGTAAGCACGTGAGCAACGCACCTTTTAGCTATAGGGTGCGGGTCGGAGAGGTCTCCAGGAGAAAGGGAGCGCAGCGTTTCAAGCGAGATGATACACGGGTGGGATGAAACGTAGCGGAGGCAGGGAGGAAAGATTGAGCAGGAAGGAACTCGCCCGGCAGACGGGAGGAGAAGCCATAAACGAGTCTTCGGAAGCTGAACATGAAAGGTCTTACCTTCTAAGCGGCCGTGCGTATAACCAAGCATACTAACCAAAGGGAGGGCTTCCGTCGCAATTGTTCTGGTTGTGTGATGGTGCATGAGAGAACCTTTAGCGACGGGTGAACCTTTACAGCAAATTCCCGTTCGATATAGGTAGAAAACTGGTTGTCTGGATCTGCTCAGAAACGCTAAGCAAGCGCATCAAGATTCTTCCAAAGAAGGATTCGGAAAACCCGCGACCTTGATCGCGTTGTGACCGAGGAAGAGGAAGCCAACCGACGAGATGCCAATGGGAAAGAAAGCTTTAGGCATAAGACTTCGGCTGGTAGCCGACAGGAGAGTGGGATAGCTTTTCGTCCAGCGAAGTAAACCGATCAATACAGGTGAGGATATATCGCTTGCCATGAGAAGGGGGGAGAGGTCCAACAATGTCGAGTGTGGACTCTGCTCAAACGCGGTGTGACGAGCAGCGAGAGGACACGAAACGGGGCCTAAGCGGAGGCTATCTAGTATGTCTTTGTGGCACTTTAAAGTCGCTGACAAAGGCCATACAGGGGCGCGGACGGCGAGTTCTGCTGACGTCGGGGGTTGAACTTTAGGACCAGCACAAAAAGCGAGGCCGTTAATCCGCCAAGTCTGCGTGAAGCCTTCGAACGCCAGGGTGTGAAACGCGAATGGAGATTGCAGAAGACGTGGCCGTTTCGAAAGAGGCATGCAGGTACGAAAGGAACGAAGAATTTGCCTGTTTGAGATGTCGCACAAGGAGGCCTCTCTCTATGGCACCGGAACAATTGAGGGCGCACTGCAGGCTGTAGAAGAAGAGTCCTGTTGAAGACTCGATAATGTTGTCATTGCCTTCATAGCTATCCACGATTAGGTGCACGCCATGGCCGAGCGGTAATCCAAGTGATCAGGAAACTGGGGAGAAAGAAGGGTAATTCAAATCCGCAGAAAGAGCCAATGGCCGCGTGAAATTATCGGCAGTCCGGAGATGTGACGTATGTCTGTAGTGAATCTGGGAAAAATTCGAGATGAGGAGCTTCACCCGGGCGGGAGCCTGACGTTATCGCCGTGAAGCCATTGCGAAAGTGATCGCTTTTTGGTCGGTCAGGATGTGGAACTCCCGTCCTTCCCAAAAAGTACCGAAAATGGCGAACAGCAAGGTACAATAGCAAGGCACAATTCCGTCAAAGCACTATAAGCCCGTTTGTTTGCGGGTCTGTGTGTGTCTAGCTTGCGTGGAAAGAAGGCAAAGTGGGCACCATTCGCCCTTTATTGGAACTGCTGAAGCACCGCACCAACAGCGAAAATCGGAGGCATCTACCTGCACTCTCGGCTGGTGCGTATCGTGGGGAGAAGCTAAAAGAGTGGTCGGAGGCCGAGGGCTTCTTTTGGAAGGCCTCAAAAGCAGACGTCTGCTGCCGGAGACCAGTCGACTTAGTGGGCTGCCTCGCTGTTTAGGGACGTAATGATGCAAGTAAGACGGGCCTATGGAGGCGGGGGGAGGGCTGCCGCATGCATTTCAGAATCTGTGGGTAAAAGTTGATAATTCCCAGATATTGACGAACTGTCCCTTGACTTTTGGGGGAAGAGGAAAGGCTCGGATAGCGGCGACACGGTCTACAAGAGGGAAAATACCCTCAGCCGAGACTGGTGACCAGGATATGTAAGAGAAGACCGCAACGGCCGAATACGACAGCCTGGGTAGGATTGAGACGAATTCCGGGGTTCATCCAACCTACCAAAAACGGCACGCCAGGTGCTCCGAGATTCTTCTAGGAGAGGAGGGAAGCGGAGCTAAAGATCATCTAAATAATGCCCAAAGCAAAAGGCAAGGCCGGGAGGATAAATCGATGAACCTCTGGAAGGACTGGGCTGCATCTTTTCAAAACCGAGATGGCATTGCTGTATATCAAGAGGGGCCACAGGGGGTGATTACGAGCCTGTCTTGGGGACGTCTCCGGAGCGCACGGGGTATGCTGTGTGTCGAGCCCTCGAATTAAGTCCAAAGAAGAAAAAAATGGTGTGCCAGACAGGTGGAAGTGAAACTTTGTGATATGCGGTCACAATGGGTACGACTATCCGGTGTGTGGCAGACATCAAAAGACCTCAACAAGTCACGCTACGGACAGGGTCTCCAATCGCCCGTGTTGCCCTTAGGGACCATGTGTAGCGGAGAAACACAACAAATCTTTGGAAGGGGCGCACAATGCCGCGAAAGTTGCAACATGTGATCAACCTCGGCCTTGGCGGCTTTGAGCTTATCGGGTGGGCGGCGGCGAGCTCGCAAAAGGTGGGTGGGCCGGTGCCTTCGGCGTGATGTTCAAACAGAATGGCTAAGAAGCCGATGTAGACACAAGAGAGGAGCAGGGATGGCAATAAGACGAAGGGAATCGCCCTACTGCCAGACCCGACGCCGAACAGGGAGAGACCACACTGAAGAAGTGGAGCGGAGGGCAACCAGCCAGAAATACGCCTCCCCTAATGAGCGAAGGCACCTAATACACCCGGGAGTATAAAAGAGAAGTACCGCCATCGACAAGTCTGCGCGATCTCGAAGATCCCGGACACATGCTAAACGGATTAGTAAATGAGGACAAAAATCAAGCACCGGAGATGGCTGTGTCACGCGGATCAGCGAGCGAGAAAAACTCCATGGGGCGAACTTGCGGCGGAAAAACGATCCAACGGGCAAACCGCTCACCATTAGGCCGGAATGAAGAGGCCATAGGCCAGGCGAAAAGTTGACGGCCAGGGAGAGGGATAGCAGATCCTGGGACGGGTCCCTGGGTACCAGCGAAAGGCTGGCCCCAGAATCGATCAGAAGGACAAGTTTAGCAAGAGGCGTGATGCGTAGACTAACGAGAGGCAACATCCCTGTGCAGGATAGATGAGGGGCGAGAAGAAGAACAAAGAGGCAGCATCTCCCGTCTGCTCCTACGACGGGATGGCTGTCGAGTTTGCGCCTGATGAGAGGCAGGAAGGAGTCGGGCATTTCTTGGCATCCCATGCCGAAAAGTATGGGAAATAAGCAGCTACCAAAGCTGGAGCATCGAGAGGAAAATAAAAGACACTTGAGGCGGCTGGGGCGTGAGGAAGAAGCAGAGGCTGAGAGCGAGAGGAACCGCGAGAAGCGAACGAAAGTTGGAAGGAGTGGGATCACGAGGGCGAAAAGTGTTATTATTAATTGGCCCGCTGTAGAGGGTGAGAGAGAGGCAGTGGTAATGATCGTATCGGCACATCGCCAGGTTTCAAGAACCGGAGGAGCCCGGGTATCCAGAGACTGCCGAAGGAGGAGGGTGTACTGCGAAAAGCGGGAGAGTAGGAAGGTTGAGGTGGGTGAGAATAAGGAAGGTCTGAGCTGGAGTAGGAAAGCAGAGCCAGGCCGTTGAGGAACATGGAGGAGAGGGAAGAGTAGCGAGGGGCGGGTGTGAGACGTATTGGGCGATGGGTTGGCGGGCGTAGAGTTGTAGATGGTGGAGGAGGTGGCGAGGTCGAAGAGGTAGAGAAAGAGAGGAAAACGGCGTAAGAGGTGTGGACCAAAGGCTCCACCGGAGGGCGCAAAAATTCTGTCTGCTCGTAGCGGCAACTCAGTGAGGGACAACGTCGGGTTCATTGATTGCAGGACGCTGTGATGTCGAGCAGGCATCTTCTGGGGGAAGAGGGTGCGAATTATTTTATCTTCCCGTGTAGATGGAGTGCCACCCAACAAACCAGGGCATACCCTTACGCATCATTTCGCGGAGGGTTTCTGGTCGCCCAGCTGAGATGGCCGTGCCAAGCAGCAGTTTCACCAATTGTGTTGCGCGTCTCATGGTGGGAAGCCAACCGCGCGTCGATAATGAAGGGTGTGAGCGTGTTGTAGAGGGGGGGTTGTAGAGCTTCTAGAATGTTGCCAGGGCGCATCCCTGATTTTGAGGAGGGGGCATTGGTTGAAATGTAAAATAATGACTCAATGTGTCAAATGACTTATGAAGAGTCTTCAACTTCCGGAAAAGACGTAGAGGAAGTCAATATCTCTAAGTCTATCGAGTTTATTTGATGAATTAGCACTTGGTGAGGGGAAATATGATAAAGAGTAAGTTTCTCCGGAAAAGAGAAAAAAGAACAAGTAAAAGTAATCAAATCAAAAGAAAAATAGAAGAATATTCAAATTTGCCACTACTACCAAGAGACAGTGACCCATTTCTTTGGTGGAAAAATTCAAAGGGAATCTTCACAAATCTAAACAAGCTGGTTTGGAATATTTGAGTGCTGTTGCGATACTAAGAGTTGCCAAAGAGACTTTACACATGAGAACAAAAAAAAAAAAAAAAATAATAATGTTAAATTCTTTTTTTTTATTTTTTTTTACTATTCATTATTTTTTCGTTTATTTGAGTGGAGGTGTAGCGAAGGCGTATCCCAAGCAGCAGCGAAAGGTGTGCTATAAGGGCCTTGTTAGCGGTATACAACAGGAGGCGATAATATATAAATAAATCAATAATGAATAATAAAAATGCATAAATAATAAAAATAATAATAACTAAATAATACATAAATAAAAATAATAATACATAATAACTAATAATAATCGATATAATTTTCAGAATATAAGTAATAATACAATAATACAATTAAAAGAATACTGAAAAAAGCAACAAAATAATCTGCCGGGAGGTGACAGCGAATTTAGTCACTGGTTTCCCGTGGTGAAAATAGCAGAGAACTGTACCAAGGGAAGGGGGTCGAAGCACGCGTATATCATGATACTGCGGGCCGACGAAAGCTGGCTCTGATGGCTGCAGCTAGGGCTCGAGATGCTGAGAAGGTAGATAGAAGAGGCACAAACACAATTGAGTGGTAAATCTATGCCCGTTAAAAAAGCACTACCTACAAACGGTACAAAGTGATTGGGGTTCGTTTGTAACAGTTTTTCTGGCTTTGTTGTGGGTGTTCTGATTCCGTCCTGGGAATTGCAATCTTCACTCTTCCGGGGGTCAGCTATCTAAGCTGGGTGCTTGGACGCGCTTCTTTAAAGGTGATGACGAAGTGAGATGTTCTTGACAATTTTATTTTCGCTACGTCTATTTTAGAACAAGTGAGGGCTTGGACCGCCTGTCCTAAAAAAGAGCAAAAAACGGCAACAGAATTAGGACAAGGGTAAACCGAGTTACTTACTATTGGCCCACTAGCTGAAGAGATAATTCTGCAGGAAAGAATTTCTGAGCAGAATATGAAGCTTATGTGGAGTATTAGTACAAATGATGTTGAGTCGTTGAGAGAGGCTGTTTTATGTAAATGCATACACAGGCAGGAAAGTTATCTGCGACCGGGCGATATACATTTGCATAGAAGCAGCATTACATTTGCGTATGAGTCTGCAACACAGGCACATATACTAGCAAAATATGCCTTAGGTTATTGTACCATTCTTCTGGACTGGCGAGAGAGATTAGCCCAGAAGAGAGCAGAGAGCACGAGAGGAGAGAGAGAGAGAAGAGAGAGAGATGAGAGAGAACCGAAGACGAGAGAGAGAGAGATTTTGGCCTGCGTGCGCAACGTTCTATACGGCTCTGCGCGAACCACTGTACCCCCGCCCCCCCCCCCGCCCCGCCCCGGCCCCCCCCCGCCCCCACCCGCACCAGCCCCCCAGACCCTAACGGCTCCACCTCAAAACCTAGCTATGTAACCGCAATCACGGCGCCACGAGGGGCGTTAAGGTATGAGTAAATATCGGATCTATGGGCGACTCTCTATGTTACTATAGTTGCTGGTGTTAAATTATATAAAGAAAAGCTCCTATCTACCTAAGAGTCTAACGAGTTTTTCGGGTTGTTCACCTCTGCCTCAACCCTATACGCCCCCGTCTCTCAAACGATCCATGTCCCGGCAACGGCCCACTAGGGTAAGAGAGTATACGGTAAATATCGACTATGCGACCCTATTTACTATAGGCTGGTGTTATCTTAATATTAAAAAGGGCTGCCGATAAATCCTAACAGTTTTGGGTTGTTCCAACGTCTCGGCTGATCTACTATCACCGCAGCTGGCCCCTCTCCAAATCTGCTATGTAAACGCGCGAGACGGCGCACTAGGGTTAGATGAATGTGCTGGAAATAACGCTATCCGGCAGAGCTGGTTATTCCCCATATTTATACTATAAAAATTAAGGCAGCGACGGCCTAAATTATCGCACCTAGTTTTTCTCTTTACTCTAGCCTCTGACCGCTAAGTTAGGCTAATTGCTTGAACGCTACCTAAGCCTACCGGGCAAATTGTCACTGGCGAGCATGAACACTTCATCTATTGTTTTCCTACTGGATTTAGACACTGCTTTTTGATAGTGCTATTCAAATCTGATGCGTTTTCGTTGGCAACCTATTTCTAAAGGCTCAGTCTTTAGGCTCACGCCGACCTAATCAGGTTCGCCTAGACGTGTCTATTTACCCTAAAATAGATGTACTTAAATTATGGACTGGTGGCCCTTTTCCTAAACTCAGCCGTGGTCGTCGGCGGGTTTATTATATATAATTAAACATCAATTTGCTCGTATTTTAATATTATTTAATTCTGTTGCATAATATTGTTATATAATAAATCTAGAGGGAAGTTACATGCTGTTGCAAATTTTGGAAAAGGCTAAATCCATGACGGCTTTGTAGGCGTGGCTCACTAGTATCCCAGCGAAAGCGACAACTACTGTTTACAAACCATCAGGGGCGTGTCAGCCTCTACGCCCGACTGTACACTTCGTAGTTCGGCTCTGTAGTTCAGCCCTTTCTTGCTATAAAATCAGAATTTTTTGCTTTTGCTTTTTTCCCACCTTCCCAGAGAGTGGCCTCGCACTAATATATGATATAGATATTAATAGTATAGTATAATCCACTCCGTATCATACCACCCACTCACACCGTAATACCCCACAGCCGCCTACTAGTACTACCCCTAATTTTACGCGGTCTCCCCCGTCCGTGTAGGCCTGTACAGCCCGTGCCCCTTGTCTATCCTATCATATATATATAATATATATACATATACCATATATATTAACTACTTACTATATACTAATATATATACGACCATATATATATATAGGTATATATATATATATAAGATATATATATAACTCGATTATAGATGAAGAGAGAGACAGAGCAGACAGCAGAGGCTTTAATATCATACACTAAACTAACCCGGGAGTGACAGCAGACGTATGACACGAGAAAAAAAGTGGGCAGAATGGAAAAAGCATGATGCTTCACTCTTCGAGTCTTCCGCAACTTTCAAGCTTTCCAACTCCAGAGGGGTGAAGACTGAATTGCTGCTAGAAAGGCCGACGTTGATGTTGCGTGCCTTTGAAGGAACTGGGGTGTTTTTGACTTTTCTGGACAAGGAATAAATTACAAAGAAAATACCGCGTTCCACTAGAAAATTAAACAATACTCGCGCACAAATCCCACTTTTTTTTACTTTTTAAAAATAAGTAAATAAGTAATTAAGTAATAATCAAGCTAGGAATGCGTTCAAATGATTTCTTATCTGAAATACAAAATAAATCACATGGAGTCGAACAACTAAAGTTAATTTAAAATTGATGGTGAGAGCAACTGAATACTTGGACGATCTCTGGAGTCTGGAATCTGAGTATAAAATCTATGAATTTAGTATTAGGAATGAAATAATATTAAGAAGTTCGAACTGGATGCGAGACCGACTTATCCTAAGAAAAGGCTGTAGTGCTGTAACGCCCGCAAATACTAACTGTTTAGTAACTAGCTATGTATAGAACATCGTTAATTTAGAGCTGGTCATATACATATCTTAACCAGCGAAACAATCGTAATACGCCAGGACAGAATGATTAGAACTAGGTCGGTAACTGATATCGTTAAGCCGTCACACCCAACTCAGACCAGGAGTTCTGTTCCCGCGAATGAAGATTTCTGCAATGATATCCTCGTCACCACTGACACTGAACAAACTCCAGCAGGATGCTACACGTAAATGCAGGATCAGGACCAGGGCTGGTCCGTCGAGCCAGGCTGCGTCTTTAATAGTCTCAGAATAAATAAATAGACTTATAACAAATCATTCCATGAAAGAAGGAAAAAAAAGCTATGGATAGCTATTTTAATTCCCCTTTCCCTTTCTATTCAAATGTAACTCAACGGTTAACTTCCCCTTTAATTATATACCTATCACCACCCTCTACTATATTAACCCATATATATATAATATAGTATATAGATATATATGATATATATCCTAGCACCATAAAATAAAATATATATATACGTAAATAAATATATATATATCATCAGTATATATAGTGATTATATATGTAATTCTGCTATGTTTTACGACTCCGTCAGTTTGACATTTTTTTTGTTTTTTTGTTCATATCCTTTCGAGTATATGATCCTGAACAATCAATTTAAGTGTGACGGAATGAGTCCAGAAAACTACAATTGGACCTGTTAATCGTTTGAGCGGCTCCGTCAGTTTGACTTTTTTTTTTAACTTAAGGAATACCGCAAGGTTAAACGGCAAAGATGGGCAGGAGTCGGGTCCTTCGCCATGCCCGGCGCGAAACGGGGGGTAGGACTATTTCCCCCCCTCCTGGGGGCGTCTCCGGAACCGCCCGCTTCTTTGCATATTTGGTTAGCTCCGCGGTTCCCCCGGTCCTCCGCCTACGGGGGGTATGGAACCAACAGTCGCACACCCCTCTGTCGCCAGTCGAGAGCTCGAGCACCCGTAAAAAAAAAAAATTTCTTATTATTTTTTTGTTGTACATTGTAATAATCTTATAGCTGGATTACTCCCAAATATAGTCACTCGTACTCTTTACTCTATGCTAAGAATCGTCATAGCTCTTCGAGAATATTTCATATTTGATTTTTTTTCCTTTTTTACACATTTTGTAGATACGCTTATACGTGCTGATTACAACTATGTTAAGCTGGTTTTTCATCGCATCCAACCACAACAGCACTAACTACCACTCATTTTCCCGAGATAGTCGTCCCCCCACTTTTGAAAATTTGTTGTTATAAGTAAAATGTGTTTTTTAAAAAGTTATGTAAAATAATTATCAAACTTTTGAATCATGTCCGTCACGGCGACATAAATTCCTTATTTAGTACTGCATATAGGCCTAGCAATATGTTCAACAAAAAAAACAATAAAAAATTCAAAACTGACGGGTCGTAAAACATAACAGGAGGTCTATATATATAAAGATAGATACTATATATATATATATAAATATATATATAGTATATATATATATATATATCATATATAGTATATACAGTAATATAATATATATATATACGATATAGATATATATATAGGTAAGGGATATACTAATATGATATATAGAATATATAATATATATAAGGTAAAATATATAGTAGGCTTTGCTTTCTTTAGCCTACCCTTCTTCATAGACAGGGAGTCCCATTACTTATATTCAAATTATTTTCACTATTTCGAGTAGACGTACCTGGATCTTCCTCTATAATGTCCAGCACATCTTCTTCAACCGTTACCGTTCGTACTGTTCTTGGTCATTCTGCTCCTCCGCCTCATTTCAATGTGCCTACTTCATGAAGACGGTGATGAATACTTTGGAAGGTTTTTCTATCAGAAATATTACGATGCGGAAATCGTTCAATGTAAGGGCGCCTAGCTTGTAATGAATTGCCATCAGCAAGTCCATAAATGAAATGCATGTCCATCATCTCGGCGTTGGTATAGCGATTCATGATAGAGGACGTAACTATTAAAGGTTTAACTATTAAAGGGAGAAAATACACGTAAAACAGCCAAACGGCACTCACTTCTCAGCAAATTTGACAGATACCCGATAATCAATCATGAGACGAATAGAAATGAAACTGAAATGAAACCTTTAAACTGTATTGCTGGCAATAGTTACTGTGCGATAAGTACATGAGAATGTGTTCTAACGTGCGGCTTCGATTTAATTTTGTCAAAGTAAAACAATACCCGAGTAAGCAACGCTATCCTATATGGTAGGCGGGGTACGGGGTCAAAGTCACGTGCAGATCAAAGGAATCATACACATTACGATACATCACGTGACGTCAATGAGGGAAGCGACACGCCCATCAACGTAGACTAGTACCATTTCGATTTTTTTTTTTTTTTGTAATTCGAATATTTTCATTTATGCTATTTAAATACATTCTTAAATTATGTTTCAAATGGTACAACCTATTTTTACGTACGACTGTATACCACACAATAATTAAAATATGAGCGTACCTGATCTAAAGTTGCCCTGTATTACGTTTCGGATGTCTGCACTTGCCTGATTGTTTATTTATTTTAGGAAAATTTAGAAATTATTTACTACAACAATAATCTAAGGCACTTCATCGTACAAAAACATACATTATTTATTTAGGGCAAAATTCATATTATACAAAATACGAAAAATCGTTCTTATTGTCGACCATCTTTGTCCCCCCGCATCTCCGGAAACAAAGGGTTTTCAAAAATTATCAAAGGACAAAATATTCTTAGAATGGTCCAGGAAATAACCTCTTGAATTTTTGCCGTATGTTTGCTAAAACATCGATAGTACAAAAAGCAAAAAAAGCCATTATAAAATAATCGGCAAATTCGACACGTCGTAAAAAACATTATTAGGAAATGTGGCTCGAAACTTTCAAATGTGAAAAAAATGTAGGAATGCAATTTCAACCTGCAAAAGAATTTCATTAGAAAAATATTCATG
>JABUQX010019715.1:25000-30000 GCA_015478945.1 Trachelipus rathkii
AATTTACACAAGACTTTAATAGAGCACACATATTAGAAAAGATCAAATCATCCGAAATAAAATAGACAAACTCGGAAAAAAGTTTGACAAAATTTACAATAACAGTTGCTGGGTTAAAAATTCGAATACGAAGAAAATCAATAATCTCTCGAACTATATATTAACAACAGACGAGAAAGTGTTACTAGAATATGGATTATCGTTCTCCACAGATAAAGAAGATGCAATAAATTTTTTTTTCATAGATTATGATATATAGAACAAAAAAGACAACGAACAAACTTGCAACAATTGCTTTTTGAAGGATTTACTGATGTCATCGGCGCTTCACACGACAAATACACATAAGTTCCCAAGTTAATTCTCTACTTCCCTTAATTTTCATATAAATAACAAAGACATAGTAATTATACGCTCCGATAAGGGTAATAACATTGTATTTATGAATTACATGGATTACAACAATAAATGCAGTACACTATTAGCAGACATCAATACCTACGACATGTTTACAAAAGATTCTCTAAAAACCTCACAAAATAATTTCAACAGTGCATTAAAACACATTTGCAATTCATAACCAGACATTTACAATAATACGAAAGCATACATGCCACAACTTTCACAATTTTATGGAATTTCGAAAACACACAAACAGAATATCCCTCTCCGTCCAATAATTTCAACTACAAATAACACATATAAGCTATCATAATGGATAGCTGATCAACTTAAATCTTTGAGAAACAACATCTCCACTTCACATATATCCAACACCACAGATTTTATTAACAAAATACAAAACATCAACCCTCAGTCATTTCAATATGTCAATTTTGATGCTGTTTCGCTATTTACGTCTGAACTGGTTCTTCTGGCTTTATCCTTATTTGAATAACATATTCATTACAATAACATATCGTTCACATATCCTTTTTCACTTATCAAAAAACTAATTACACTTACCCTTAAACAAAACTTTTTTCATTATAACACCAAATACTATAAGCAAAAACATGGATTAAGCATGGGCTCTCCTCTGTCAACCATCATCAGCAATCTTTTTATGGAACTTGTAGAAAAATATCATTTCTTCCCACATCCTCTGTTCAGAAATCTCCACTGGTACAGATACGTGGATGATGTCTTTTGTGCCTTCCCCAAGCATATAAATCCACAACATATTCTAGCACACATTAATTCTATAGACAACAATTGACAGTTCACACCTGAAATGGCAAATAACAAATCACTGCCTTTTCTGGACATATTAATAGACTGGAGCACCCCTACCTCCTCCAATTTTTCAATTTATAGAAAACCTTCATCACACAATAATTATATTCATTGTTACTCATTTCATGCTAAAAGCACAAAAATCGGTAACCTCTCCGCACTTTCCTTAACAGCACTTCGCATTTGCTCCCCTTCCACCTTACAAATTGAATACAATTTCTTGTTCTCTACGTTCCAAAAATTACAATATCCACACTACATAATCTCAAAGGCCTTAAAAAAGGCAAAAGAAAAATTCTATCACACAAATAATCCCAATGTCCAAAATAATATTTCATATCTTCCAGTCCCCTACCCGTTATCGCCAGATATAAAGAAAATAATACCAAAAAACATAATCATCACCCCCTCAAACACATTACAATTAAAAAAACTTCTAAAACCCAATAAATTTAAAGGTTTGAAGAAATCATGGAATCCATATATTTGTAAAAGAGTTTTTTTTACAAATATATGGATTCCATATATTTGTAAAAGAGTTTTTTTTTTTTAAATTGGTTATTCCGTGTAACAATTACCTCTTGATAATAATCGGGGTTCAAAATGTATAGATTGTAATAACTACTAAACTTCACGTAGTGTATATGATACTGATTCACTTCCCCTTAGAGGTAATTTTTAAAAGAGGAAAATTAACATTTATTAAACATTAAGTTATTTTTACACTAATAGTTTTTACACCAAGTAGATCTTGTAAAAATGAATTATAAATCAAATGATGACAAATGGGGGAAGTGAATCAGTATCATATACACTACATGAAGTTTAGTAGTTATTAAAATCTATACTTAAGAACCCCTGTTACTTACCTATCAAGAGGTAATTGTTACTCTGAATAACCAATTAAATTTTTTTTTTGAAAAAAATCTTTTACAAACATATGGATTCCATGATTCCAATCTTTTCTGGGCTTTCAATTGAGTTTTGCGTTGCCCAACAAGAATCCTTGGATACGTCTCATCAAAAATTTCAATTCTTGGAAAAAGCATAAAAAATCCAGACATCAACAATGACATACCTTTTGATATCAACAATGACATACTTTTTGATATCATACTGAAACTTGGAAAGAAGTTTTTAAGCACAGGCCACTTTCCTCAGAGATTTTATAGTGCATTAACCAAACTTCAAAAAGATTGCTAATGATGGGTGAAAGCAATCTTTTTATGGAACTTGTAGAAAAATATCATTTCTTCCCACATCCTTTGTTCAGAAACCTCCACTCGTACATATACGTGGATGATGTCTTTTGCGCCATCCCCAAACATATAAATCCACAACATATTCTAGCACACATTAATTCTATAGACAAAAATTTACAGTTCACATTAGAAATGGCAAGCAACAAATCACTATCTTTTCTTGACACATTAATAGATTGAAACACCCCTACCTTTTTTAATTTTTCAAATTATAGAAAACCTTCATCACACAATAATTATATTCATTGGTACTCATTTCATACCACAAGCATAAAAATCGGTAACCTCTTCGCACTTTTCTTAAGAGCACTTCGCATTTGCTCCCCTTCCACCTTACAAAATGAATACAATTTCTTGTTCTCTACGTTCCAAAAATTACAATATCCAAACTACATAATCTCAAAGGCCTTAAAAAAGGCAAAAGAAAAATTCTATCACACAAATAATCCCAATGTTCAAAATAATATGACATATCTTTCAGTCCCCTACCCGTTATCGCCAAGTATAAAGAAAATAATACAAAAAAAACATAATCAACACCCCCTCAAACACATTCCCCTTAAAGAAAAGTTCTAAAACCCAATAAATTTAAAACTTCTAATAAAACATATTGCTCCTACCAAGTCCCTTGCCATAATTACCTAGATGTCTATATAGGTGAAACAATAGACTTCAAAAGACGTAATTACCAGCACAAATATGATCTACTAATGGACAATCCAAATTCAGCTTTGACTTCCCACAGAAGAAACTCCTTCCATAGAATCAATATAGACAATATGCAACCTATAACTTATGTTTCGGATGCTAACAAGAGAAAAATGACAAGACCCTTCTGCATAAAAAAATAGCAATAACTAAAATAAAACCACAGGAGAAGTAAACATAGGCAATATACAAAATTTAATAATCACAAATACAAAATGCTACAAAAAAATCGTTCAAAAAATGAAAAATAACAACCAGCCAGAAAACACTGATGTAGTCCCAAATCTCAGATCTTCCTCGTAGCAGCCATTTTAACCTTATAAATTTACCTGAAGAGGCCGCGCATTGTGCCGACGAAAGCTAGTGTTAAAAAATTGTAAATATTAATAAATTTGATAATTTTATGTATTGGTAATTAATAAAACAATATTTTATGAAAGTGTGTTGATCCAGTAAAAAGGGCGTCCATTCGAATAAGTAAAAGCATATTGGAGATTGAAGACTAATTTTGTCAAATAAATATACTTTAGCCGGTAACAAAATGAATAACGTAACTTACACACTCAGAAAAAAGTATCTATTGTATCAACACATATCACGGCAAACATTAAGAAAGAACAGCTCCGTTTCCTAAAAAGGTGTTACAGTAATTTAATAATTCCAAAGTCATTGATAAACTGAAATATATATAAAATTTCATCTAAACCATTTCCATTGATGTACAGACAACTTATTCCCAACAGAATCACTAAGGTAAAGATTGACACAAAATTAGCTTTTAGAAAATGTTTCGTGGCTTTTAAAACTTTTCAAAGATTTTGGTACGCAGAAAAACCCAATTCTTTACAAGAATTTACACAAGACTTAAATAGAGCACATATTAGAAAAGATCAAATTATCAGAAATAAAATAAACAAATTCGGAAAAAAGTTTGAGAAAATTTACAATAACAGTTGCTGGGTTAAAAATTCGAATACGCAGAAAATCAATAATCTCTCGAACTATATATTAACAACAGACGAGAAAGTGTTACTAGGATATGGATTATCGTTCTCCATAGATAATGAAGATGCAATAAACCAATTTTTCATAGATTATGATATATAGAACAAAAAAGACAATTAGCAAACTTGCAACAATAGCTTTTTGAAGGGGTTACTGATGTCATCGACACTTCACGCGACAAATACACGTAAGTTCCCAAGTAAATTCTATACTTCCCTTAATTTCCTTTAAATAACAAAGACATAGTAACTATACGCTACGATAAGGGTAATAACATTGTATTTATGAATTACATGGATTACAACAATAAATGCAATACACCATCAGCAGACATCAATACCTACGACATGTTTACAAAAGATTCTCTAAAATCTCACAAAATAATTTTAACCGTGCATTAAAACACATTTGCAATTCATACCCACACATTTCCAATACTTCGAAAGCATACATGTCAAAACTTTCACAATTTTATGGAATTCCGAAAAAACACAAACAGAATATCCCTCTCCGTCTAATAATTTCAAATTCAAATAACACATATAAGCTATCAAAATGGATAGCTGATCAACTTAAACTTTTGAGAAACAACATCTCCACTTCACATATATCCAAAACAACAGATTTAATTAACAAAATACAAAACATCAACCCACAGTCATTTCAATTTGTCAATTTTGATGCTGTTTCGCTATTTACGTCTGTACTGTTTCCTCCGGCTTTATCCTTATTAGAACAACATATTCATTACAATAACATATCGCTCACATATCCTTTTTTACTTATCAA
>JABUQX010019715.1:32500-44552 GCA_015478945.1 Trachelipus rathkii
ATATATATATATATATATATATATATATATATATAAATATATTTATTTATTTATTTTATTTAATATACTTTTCTACACCCTTTTCCGCTTTCTGGAGCGGGGCAGTGGTACATACAGCCTCCCACTCACACCTCCCCCTCATCTCGCCCTCACCCACCTCCCCTCACCCCACTCTATCCTCGCTGCCAAAACCCTCTCTACCCTTCTCCTCCCTCATCCTCCCTCCTCCAGCAATCTCCCTTATTCCATCCATCCACCTCCTTCTTGGTCTCCTTCCTCTCTCCTTCCTATCCCCTCCGATTCCCAAACTCTCCTTAACCACTCTCTGCACCCTCCATTCTCACCAAATGTCCATACCATCTTAACATTCCTTTCTCTGCTCTTCCCACCATCAACCCATTCCTCCAATCACATCTCTCCCTCACCACCCTATTCCTAATCCTCTCCCTTCTACTAACCCCACAAAACCGCGTTCTCAACCCTTTCATCTCAAACAACTCCTACTTCCTGGACCTGGCATTCAACCCCCCCGTTTCACACCCATACAACACTGCTGGTACACAAATTTTTTCTAAACACATTTATCTTAACTTTCAGATCCCCCCCTTTCCATAACTCTCTCAGACCACTCAAAGCTCATACTTCTCCTACTCTGTGTTCTATCTCCCTCCTTCATCCCTTCTCCCCTTACTCCAAATCCATACCTAAATATTCAAACATCTTTACTCTTCCAAAACTACACCTCCCATCTCTAACCTCTAACCCCTCCCCCTCCTTTCTTTCCTCCTCCTCAAACACTAACAATTTACTCTTACCAGCCACTTTTTCTCTCCTTTGTCCGGCACATTCTCTCAAACTCCTTCACCAAATACCCCTTCCGTGTTCTTCGCCACTAGGGCAGTATCATCCGCAAACAGTATCATGTTCACTTCCCTTCTAGCATTCCCATTTGTCAATTCCACCCCCCTCCTCCCTCACCATTCCTCTACAAACACTCTCCATAAACAAATTGGAATAGCCACGGCGACATTACACACACCTCCCTGCCTCAGTCCTCTCACCACCCCAAACATCTCCACTCTCCCCCTCCTAACACTCTCACACACATTCTACTGTTCCATAAAAGGCCCTAATACCTTACCTAGTTTACCCCCACTCCATTTTCCTCCAGTACCCTCCACAATTCACCTCTATTCACTCTATTATATGCTTTCTCTAAATCTAAAAACACCCATACACTTTCCCTTCCTCTCTATACTTTTTTTTCTCCACAAGCATCTTAGTGTGAACACCTGGTCCACACACCCCCTTCTCCCCTCCCTAAATCCTCCTTGTTCTCTCACCCATTCTTCCCTCCGTTAACCCTCTCACTCTCTCAATCAGGATTCTACCATACACTTTCCCCTACCACACTTAATAGACATATACCTCTATAATTCCCAAATTATACATTCCATCCTATCCCCTTCCCCTTAATTGCACCAAACACCATCCTCCCAATCCTGTGGTACCCTCACCACTCCTCCAACATATACTATATAACCTAAGCTATTCCTCCACCCCTATACCCCATTCTGTAACATTTCCATTCCCACCCCATCCTTTACTGACTCCCTTTTTTTCCTCTTATTCAAAGCCCTACCACTTCCTCCATTTGTATTCATTTTTTTGATAACTTCTCTAACCTCCCCTCCCCTCACCCACCTCATTTAGTAATCCACTAAAATACTCCCCCACTCCTCTTCCTCACCTTATCCTCTCCTCCTAATCCATTCCCCATCTCCTCCCTTGATCCTCTTCCCCCAACCCTCCTTCTTCTTTCCTTTTTTTATTTACTCTTTCCAGAACATTTTGCTTCCCGATTCAAAATCTTCCGTCTCCGTCATCTTTCTACACCACTCATCTTTTTCTCTTCTCTTCGCCCCCTCCACCGCCCTCTTTGCTTCCACTCTTAACCCTTCTATATTCCTCCCAGCTTTCCTCCTACTTCCCCAACCATTTCACATAAGCCTCCTTTTCCTTTTCACCACCTCCACCCCCTTCACCTCCTCACTCCACCATTCACTCCCTTTCCTTCTGCTTACACCCACCCTTTACCCACATACCCTCTAGCCTCCTTCACATACCGCCTCCTTTTAAATCTCATCCACTCTCCCTCCACCTCCCCCCGTCCCCCTCACGTATCTCCACCTATCCTCCATACCCTCTTTAAACTCCCTCTTACACACTGTCTCCTCCAATTTTTCCACCTTTATCACCTCTTTCTCCTCTTTTTCCCCTTCCCCTAATCGTCACCTCTCCTCCCACTCTTAACCTAGCTACCACCAAATAGTGATCCGATATCCCCCTCCCCCGCCCTCTAAATACATTTACATCTAGCAATTCACCTCTATCTCCTTCCCATTTACACACACACATAATCCAGTACCGTCCTCCCCCCCCCCGTCATCTCACTCTTCCATGTATACTCATGATTATCACTTGAACCATGTGTATTCTTGCACTATCATTCTTTTTCAACACACAACTTACTTCCGAGACTTTCCCCCATTATCATTCTCTCCCCAAATTTCCAAATGGTCCTATTATTCTTCCCACCTCCCTTCCCACTCCTGCATTCAAATCTCCCAGTAGACAAATTTTGTCATTTACCCCGAAACTTTCCCAACACTCATTCACTCATTCCAAAATCTCTCTCTCTCTCTCCCTCCCTCGTTCCTTCATTCACTGGTGCATAAGCGCAGATAAACACCCAATATTTCCCCCTTAAATTTCACTTTTTACCCACATTGAACTCACCTTGCCCACACACCCCATCTTCTCCCACACCTCTTTCCTCATAACCACATTCCCACCCCTTCCCTCCCCTCACTCTCTGGCCTCACTCCCTGAAATCATACCCTTGTATTCCCAAAAATCCATCTCCCTCTTCCTTTAGCTTAGTTTCCGTTACCCCTAACACAACACATCCAACCTTTTTTTCCTCGAACATTAACAACCCTACTTCCTCTCCCTCTTTCAAATCCTCGTTTGCCTCTCACGTCTATACATCCCACCCTTTTTGCTTACCTCTCTCTCTCTCCCATCTTTCCCCCTTCTTCTATATTCATTTTCACTCACTTTACTTAGGCTGCACGTTTTGTGGGACACCCCACCGTAGGCACCTCCCAAACCTACGGCCACCACCCCGCTCACGAAACCCACCCCAAATAATAAAAAGAAGCACAAAAGGTTAAAAATTATAATACAAACCCAATATAATAGGCCAAAAGGTTTAAAACATAACAGGTACCAAAATATAACCTTCAATACCCCCCACTACATTTTGCTCACCCCCTTCTCCCTCCCAAAAGATTTTATTCGCTAACCCTTATTCTTAGTATTTTTCTTTTCTTAGTATTCTTCTTTTGAATTTTCTTTAGTATTTTTTCTTAGTATTTTTTCTTAGTATTTTTCCTTAAAGTATTTTTTCTACAAATATTTTTCTCTAGTATTTTTCTATATTCTTAGTATTTCCTCTGAGTATTTTTTTCTCTTAGTATTTTTCCTTAGTATTTTTTCTTACTTTTTTCTCTTAAAGTATTTTTTTTTTCTTTTCTCTCTACTTTTTCAATTCTTTATTAGTATTTTTCTTATTTTTCTCTTAGTATTTTTTCTCTTAGTATTTTTCTTAGTATTTTTTAGTATTTCTTTTCTCCTTTTAGTATTTTTCCTTAGTATTTTTCTTAGTATTTTTTCTCTTAGTATTTTTCTTAGTATTTTTTCCTAGTATTTTTTTTTTTTCTTAGTATTTTTCTTAGTATTTATCGATGGCGATAACGAGCCCTCGAAAATGACACAAAATTATGATTATTTAAAACAAAATTATTGCAAAGATGAAACTATACAGTTCAATCCTACCATAGGTTTGCCCAATACTATCATTTATCGTTCACATGTAAATTATTTAATATATTTAATTTAATTACATTTCGAATAGGGCTAGCCAATTTGCATAAAGTTATATCTAGCTTCGTCGATATTTAACATAAACATATGCAACCAATCATCCTCACAGTTTATTATAGTAATCAATGAATTACACTTAATAATTGCCAATTACAATTAATAAACTATAATATATATTCGCAAATTGCAGAATGTAGCCAAATCGTTTTGCCATATATGCGTTGTTCAGCATGCGGCACTACCAAATACAATATATCTTCCCATAATAACACAAACTAAACGAATAATGGTTTGTTAAAAGTTCAAAATTGGCCCAAATTAGACTGCCACAGATATAAAGTATAACAGCAATTTATACTTGATAAATGAACCTATTTTACAAATTAAATGATTTAAATAACTTTGCAAGTTTATGCACAATTGGAGCTTTCTAATCTTAACGTAATGGTTAACCAAAATCTATTGGCTTTAGGTAAACTACAATCAATAATTGATCTTATATACAGTATAACTGCAAATCACTCGAAATATATTCAAGTTTATCAAGTTTCGATTTTTGTTTAAATTTAGGTTACATAAATTTAGCATTATAGTAAATTTACACAAGTGAATAAACGCAAGTTTTCACAAAACCTTTATAAACATTTTCAGCATAAAATTGATGTTTTAAAGTTTTTTAAATAATTAAATTTTTATGCTAGTAATAATTTCACGTCAGAAGAACAGTTTAAGCACGTTTTCAGTCAATATTGTAGTTATATATTAGTCGGCGCATGGGGAGCAAAAAGTGTAACATCCACTCGCGACAAAAGCTAGACTTTGTATATTAAAATTATTTAACAAAGTAAATACTATCATATATATATATATATATATATATATATATATATATGTATATATAAACCGGGGTGGACGGAGGGCGGCGGGCGGCGGGACGGCGGAATGCGGACAGCGGGCGGCTGAAGGGACTCGGAGCTGAACTCAAACGCGTTGATGAAATCGAAAACCATTAATGTGAAGCCGCAAGCGTCAAAACGCAGAAAAATGATTCACGAACTTAGCTGAGGCGACTGAAAGGTTAACAGGTGTTAGGACTAACGTTGCTAGGGGAACGTTTTTAAGCCTAATTGATAATATCAGGCCGTTGTTGGGGCATGTATTTAAGCCTAACGGTTACTGTCCCATCCTTTGATAGAGAGGCATAGCTGAGATGGCTGAAGGTGGTAAATGGGGATAAAAAAGGTTAAAAATGTATCGAAAAAGTTGAAAATTATAAAAATTTACCAAAAAGAGGCCAGAATTAACAGGTAAACTAATGAAATTACATGAATAAGCTTTTGAAAAGGATCAGGTGGTAAGTAGATAAGTAGTAGAAAGTGACTAAAAAGTGCAAAAATATATCAAAAAAATTAAAAATCCTAAAAAAATTTACCAATAGGATGGCAGAATTATATGAAAAATGATAGAAAATGTTCAGGAAAGGAGTTGAGTAATTGAAAGTCATTAAAGATATATACCTAAAATGATAAAAATACCGAAAAAAGGGTTAAAAAGTGATAAAATCCTGAAATTTAGCTAAAGGTTGCCAGATTTAGCAGGAAAAATGCTAGAAAAATAGACCAGGAAAGTAGCTGAGTGTTAGAAAGTCTTTAAAATATATACCTCTAATGATAAAACTTCGAAAGAAAAGTTAAAAAGTGCTAAAATACTGAAATTTAGCTATAAGTTGCCAGATTTAGCAGGAAAAGCGCTAAAAAAATGTTCATGAAAGTAGCTGAGTTGAAGAAAGTCGCTAAAAATATATACAAAAATGATAAAAATGCCATGAAAAAGGTTAAAAAAAAGGCTCAGGAAGGAACGTGAAGTCATAGCAAAGCTGAATAGAATAAAGAGGGGGAAGGTAGAGAACCCGGGGTGTTAGCGCGGTCAAAGTAACAAAAAACATACACATACACCGGCACCCTCACATACACATCCTTAAAATAGCTGGCGAACGTATATGAAAAAGGGGCCCCCGGGGGCTGTGCCCCCTATTAAAAACGCCATACATGAAAAGTACCCAGGAAGGTAGCCCACGCGGAGAGGTGCCCGTAAATACCTCAGGAAAGAGGCTGGGGTTCGTGGTACCCAAGTTATACCCGACAGAGGCTGTCACCAATATATGGTGCCTGCCAAGGTGTGTAACTATACTACTATATATATATATATATATATATATATATATATATATATATATATATAAAGTATATATATATATATATATATATATATATATATATATATATATATATATATATATATATATATATATATATATATATATATATATATATATATATATATATATATATATATATATATATATATATATATAAATATGTTTTTCTATAATATATATATATATATATATATATATATATATAACAGGTGGTTCCCTAAAAAAATGCATTCCAAATTTTGTAATAAAGCAAAACCTACGAGGCATAAAATCTTAAAATTTTTTGGCGAGGGAACAAAAAATTTACTTTTATGAAAAAAAAAAGAATAAATGTGTATATCTGAATAAAACATTTTCTGAGTCTCTTCATTAAAATGTTGTAGGAAATTTTTTTTTTTTACAATAAAAAATATAAAGGTTGCCAAATTTACATTATTAATGATATTAGCGAAATATTTACATCGCTACATTATATGTGCTTCCCTCATTTTTTGAACAATTTTCTATGCTAATTTGCTAAATTGAAATACAGCTCCACTTTTTTTTAAAAAAAAAATGAAAAAATTTTTCAGATCAAAACCATTTTTAACCTATCCAGATACACTCGATTAGTTATGCTTTTCCATATTCCAAAATCAACAGAATTTATATCAAAGGTATTTGGTGGCCAATTCTCAGAAAATATGAATTTAGACACATGTTCTTTTTAAGTAAACTACGATATCTTTGGCGGTATTTTCTCTTGATAGCATATAATATGTGGTATCATTCTGACCAAAGAAGTATTCCCTTAATACTATCAACTATTTTTTCAAGTTTCGCAAAATGTACTGACATTTTACAAAGCTGTGGAACATCGGAAACTATTTTAATTAAACTTATTCCTCTGTAATATATATATATATATATATATATATATATATATATATATATATATATATATATATATATATATAATTAATATATATGTTATATATATATATATATATATATATATATATATATATATATATATATATATATATATATATATATATATTTTATATATATATATATATATATATATATATATAAGTATAAAGAGTAGTAGTTAAATAATAGTATATATATATATATATATATATATATATATATATATATATATATATATATATATATATATATTAATGTGCGGTGCGTATGTTAAGTGGTTATCTAGAATGAGTCCTAGAAATTTAATTTGAGGTTACAGAAATGGGCGAACCATATAAGGTTAGGTTCTCTTGAGGAAGGTGGCAGGTTCTTCGATTCCCTTTCTTCTTAAAAGTACTGCTGAGGTTTTTGTGGGTGAGAAATGGAAGCCATGGAAATTACCTCATTGTCAAATATTCTCAATAGCTAGTTGAAGTTGCCGTTCAAGGAATGGCAGCCTGGCACCGGCAATATATAGCGCAAGGTCATCAGCGTAAAGAGAAAAATTGACCGTCGCCAGGACAGAAGTAACAATGTCATTTAATCCGAGAGCAAATAGTAATATACTTAGAACACTTCCCTGCGGAACACCTTCATCCAGAGTAAAGTGGCGTGATGGAACAGAAGAGCACCGAACCTGGATGGATCTATTTGACAGAAGGCATTTAATAAAAAGAGGGAGCTGTCCTCGGAGACCGTGCGAGTGGAGTTTAAGAAGAATCCCAGTTCTCCAAGTTGTGTCATAAGCTTTTTCTAGCTCAAAAAAGACACCAAGAACCATCCCGCCAGTTGAGAGGACTTCCCAGATGTCATGATCCAAATTTAACAAGAGATTCGCAGTAGAACGATTTTTGCGGAAACCAAACTGGAAGTTTTAAAAAGCCTGGCGACTTTCCAGAACTGGGAGAAGGCGACCTGAAACCATTTTCTCCATTAATTTGCAGGTATGACTGGTCAGCGAAATTGGTCTTTGGTTGTCCGCCAACTTCGGATCTTTCCCAGCTTTGGGAATAGGGATTACAAAAACTGTAGTCCAAATAGGTGGAAAAGAGGATTCGATCCAGATTCTGTTATACAGATCCAGCAAAAACTTTGATGTAGAAAGGTGAATATGACGGATCATTATGTATAAAATCATGTCTTGGCCAAGGGCACCGTCTTAGCTATTCGCTAGTGCAGTTTAATACTCCACAGGTGTGAAAAGACGGTTATAGATATGATCTTCCCCTTTCTCTGTTGAAAGTCTGTGATGCAGTGTTAATTCTCAATTTTTGAAAGGCTTTAGGATGGCGAAAGAGCTCGAGTAGCTAGCAAAACTATTACCTAATGCATCTGCAACAGCTGTTGGAGCAGAGATCGTATCGGTTATATAAGGCCCATAGCTGAGGACTGGGTGAAGAGTTGTTGCAGCGGCAAGATATTTTCTTTGCACCCTTCCACACTAGAGAAATGGGATTTGTGGAGTTGACGGTCGAAGTATAAGTACGAAAGTATTGTTTGCATGTTTGGCAATTAATTCGGCGTGATCTCGACGCAGCTGCTTTAAAGATAGTCATGTTTGAGGTGGTGCGGGTCCTTTTGTATGGCCTGTAGAATTTTTTTTTTGCCTCCATTATCTTGTGCACACTTTTGGGACCACCAAGGGGTTTCCGAACGCCTACTTGCGGAAGATAAATTGTCTGCTTTGAATTTGACAAACCGAACAACTACAAACTTTGTTTCAAACTTTTTGACTCCACGTGGAGTGAAATATTTGAGTAGTGGGATAGTCCTTCTCTGTTGAATTGGGTCATAACGCCAGCTGGAATTGGATTTTAACATTGGGCTCGGTGCAAGTTCATTTAAGGTTATTGGATAATGGTCGCTGACGTATAAGCAATCAAAGCGGGACCAGGTGAAGCGATCCATAAGGGAATGGGAGCAAAAGGAAATATCTATACAGGAAGAAGCGTGTGTATCTAAACGTTCATCTGTTAGGAGTCCTGTGTTAAGGTATCCCAGGGAAAAGGGGGTTAGGAGATCAATAAGGATCTTAGACTTAGACGAGGTGACAGGGTCGACCCATAAGGGTGACGAAGATTGAAGTCTCCTAGAATAACAACCGGAGTATGGAGCTATTTAAAAAAGATCAGCTAAGTCGACCTTAGTAAACTCACTACTCGGAGCCAAGTAGATCAAGCTGACAGTAAGGTTGGTGGACAGATGAACTCGTGCTGCCGCTGCATGAAGTCTAGTTTGAAGAGGGACTGGAGAATATGGAACAAATTTATGATTGAGTATTCCTGCGCTTTCAATATCATTGGCACCTCTTTCTTTAGAGGTTAGCGGTGATTTATATTCCGACGGTTGGAAGAAGTCACGATGACATAGTTGGAGTGCCTGCAAACATGCGCACTTTGGTGTACACATGTTTATTAGTTGAATAAGTTCTTCAAAATTAGAGTAGTAGCCACGACAATTCCACTGAAGGAAGGTGGCCAAACTATGTTGTTATAAATATTATGATACTCCACAGATTCGAAGTTAGCGTATAAGCCACGGGCGTTGGCAAAGTGAATACAGTGAATACACTCCCACACGCACCACCATGTTTACGCTGTCTTGTCATTCGTACAATCACGTGCCCGCGCGCACGCACACACACACAATAAAAAATAATATATTAAAAAAAATGTTAGAGACTAGCATTAAAACCTAAAAAATAAAATTTATGATAATTTGTGTTCATAAAAATGGAAAGCAGAGGCTAAGTCAGAATGTTCGGTAAATATGTAAAATATTTAAAACATAAAAAGTTAAAAACACACACTCACTCACCTACCTTCGCAAATTTACGAACACCTAAAAAGAAACTAGTAATCTACATTAAAACTTTAAAAACAAAAGTAAAGGCTAGAAACTGTAAGTGACAGTGAATATGTATATATTGTATAGTATATTCAGTAAATATGCAAAAACTTAGAAAGTTCAAAAGGTAAGACTAAAAATTTATCTTAAGATTCCAAATGATGATTAAGCTGTTTATGTTTCCATCTGAATCCGTTATAATTATATAAAAAAAATTATGGCACACAGGCATTTAATTAGAAAGTAAAATTATAATTATTAGGAATTAAGGAGTTCGCTGGAAATTGTGCTCGCACCGCACCGCACCAAAAAAAAAAGCGAACCACGCACCGCACCACACCCGGTGCTTTGGCCAATCCTTATATATATATATATATATATATATATATATATATATATATATATATATATATATATATATATATATATATATATATATATATATATATATATATATAAGACTGTGCAAATTATATTTATGTTAATAAGAACTGAAAGTTTAATGGTCGGTAAATAAAGTATGTTTGTTTTCAAAATATACCGTAAAACCATTTCTTGAGTTCAACAGACTCTCCTTATATATATATATATATATATATATATATAAGTATATAAGGGTATAAGTGTATATATATATATAGTATATATATATATATATATATATATATAGTTATAGGTTATATATATATATATATATATATATATAGTATATATATATCTTAAAAATAATTTTATGATATGTTATATGCTTTTCTTTTTTGACTTTACATGGACTTGAAAATAAAAAATTAGGTTAAGAATTTTCTTTTTTTATATTTAAATATTATATATATATATATATATATATATATATATATATATATATATATATATATATATATATATATATATATATATATATATATATATATATATATATATATATACCCAGCCTTCAATCCAATGTGCCCATCCAACTCCGACTCACGAGATCTTGCTATAGAAATATTTTATAATAAACCTTTTGAGGGTTACCACTATATATATATATATATATATATATATAAGATAGTACACTATATAGTATAAAGATATATATATATATATATATATATATATATATATAAGTATATATATATATATATATATATATATATATATATATATATATATATATATATATATATATTATTGAATTATTTATATCTACGAAAATTATGCAAATTGAATTCTTTATTGAATTCCTTTTTTTCTTTTTTCTTTTTTTCTCTTTTTCAAGAACTATTTAATGTCGATATAGTGAAGGTAATTTATTGATCAATAAAAGCATAATCAAATTTTTTTCAGATAGAATTTGTTAATTAGGCATTTAAAAGTCAGTGTTTCAATGTCACTTTGAATTCTCAAGGTGAATTTATTGACACGTTGAGGATAAATAATTATTATACAATAAAAGTAACTGATTTTTAAATTTAGTGAAGCTTTGATAGCCTTTGATTATCTGAATTTAATATGATGATAATTAGTTTTTTTTTGATTTGTTTTTTTTGTTTGGAAAATGAAAATATTTTTTCTAAATTCGTTTTTAATAAAAGGAAAAAAATGGCGTTTAGTTTTCTACGAATTTTTTAAATAAAATATACCAATAGGAAAACATTTTTAAGAAAAATAGAAAATTTAATTACGGAGATAACGTAAGAGAGAGAGAGAGAGAGAGAGAGAGAGAGAGAGAGAGAGAGAGAGAGAGAGAGAGAGAGAGAGAGAGAGAGAGTTTTAAAAGAAAATAAATTTTTTCGCGAAAAATAAAAACAAAAATCTAATTGTAAATAATTACCGTTTGACGTAAGATTTGTCAAATTTTTTAAGTGCTTTCACAAGTTTTAGGAAATTTTCAAATTATACAAGGACAAATTGAAATAAAAATAAAATATATATATTTTTTTAAATATATATATAAATTGAAAAAAGGTAACATTATTAAATTTTATTTTTATTGTAATATTAATAACAACAATTTTAAAATGTGTTGAATTAAAATTCTTAGAACTGAAAGTAAGCATATATAAATGCGAAAACGGTTAAACAATTCCGATTGAACGAAGTACAATG